>JAJOOR010017262.1:0-29822 GCA_036250505.1 Solanum acaule
GAGGGGGGGTAAAAAATTAAAAAAAATTGAAGTTGAAAAATATATTTTTTAAAATAAGCTTTAATTTTATTTTTTTAAAACAAAAAAAAATTGTAATTTGAAGTTGGAGGAAAGTTTTGGAAAATATTTTCCTTAATTTTTGAAGGGAAGTCATTTTCCTTAAATTTGAGGAAAATGAGTTGATTTGGAAAACATTTTACCCAACCAAACATGAGAAAATTAAAAAATATTTTTTGAAAAATGTTTTCATTCCTACCAATCACACCCATAATGATATATTTTTTCCGTTGGGCGATGAGTCATATTGGTCACCTTAGCTTCTTCATTCAATTAATTACAAATACTCAATATTTGAGAACGGTTGGAGTCAATAGTACAAGGTGGCATAGAAATGAAATGGACATTGCTTCAAGTTGCATGACATAACAATGTAGTTTGTGTAGGAAAACTGTTCATAAGCGGAATCGTTGTCACATCGACCTTGGTAGTTTTTTTTTATTATTGTTGTAAGCAAATAAATAGTAAGTTTTATTTTATGAAAAAAGTCTCAAGTTTTATTTATACTTTTATGATTGAAAAAAGTCATGATTTTATGTATCAAAAAGACTTTACAATACACTTAAATTGAGAAAGAAAGAGATGTAGATTCATGTGAGGAGTTAATAAAGAGAATTGTAGTTCGCCTTGCGGGCGAACTACCTTTAAAGTTTGTGTAATATTATTTTGGATGAATTTGAAGTTAACAGGGATGTCAGTTTTAAAAGGTGGTGGTTATAGTTCGCCCATATATGGGGGAACTATCCGTTCTGATGTGTTTTTTAGAGAGTGTCCCTTTCGGTGTTTAGGGTTCAAAAAATGTCAATTTTGATGCCAAACTTGACCCATGAGTTCAGTCCAAATCCAATCTGTTGAAATAATAAGGCTAGGCAAGGAATGTTCACCTCACTGTAAACCCAAGGCTATTAAGTCCAACACCAATCAAACCTTCGGTCCCACGAGGCTGAGCTGGTTTGACATAGGGGTGTCAAAATGGACGGGTTAAGTTGAAATTAGAGATATTAAAATGAGTTGAAATAGAAATTGGGTTGGGTCCTGGCCCACCTAAGTTTACTTTGGGCTCAAATGGGTTGGGCTCCAATGGGCTTAAAAACGGGTTGGGTCTTGACCCGTCCAATTTAACCTGCTTAATTCAATAATTTTAATATATTGTTATTTAAGTTTTATAACCAAAATATAAATTTCAACTAAAGAAAATTTAAAAAAAGAAGAAGTTACATATGAATAGATAAATCATAAAAGATATAAAATAGATAGTAATTCATACATTTAATATATGAACATACATTGCATCAATGCAAATAAGGAATCTTAAAACGGGTTGAAATTGGAGATTAAATTGAGCTCAATTGAGGATTCTCTTAAGGGAAAAATGTATGAAATAACAAACTATTAATTCAAATTAAATGTTATAGCCATAGTTTATTTTAATTGTAATTCGCAGCAAACATTCCTTGTTTTTTGCCATCTGATTCGATATACAATTAGCCATTTTCGGTATACAATTAGCCATTTTATATATTTCGGTATAAAATGTGTTTGTGTTTGTATAAAGCGAGAGAAAAGTGTATATACAAATACAAATACATATATTTTCGTCCTATACACTTATAATTATACAAATACAAATCTTATTATACAAATTACAATGTATAAATGAATTTATACAAAACTGAATAATTTGTATAAAATTGAATGTTTGTAGCGAATTATACAAATCAAAAGCTCCATAGCAAATACAAAATTTGCTATGGAGCGCAAATATGCAAATTATAGCTATAACATACAAATATGATTTTTATGCTTACTATATGTGAAAGTTGCTCTTAAATGGGTTAGGGCTTGAATAAGTTGAGATTGAACCCAATTCAAATTATCTTGAGCCCAACTCTTAGAATTATGGGCGGGTAACCTACAATTGGGCTCAATTTTGACCCCTCTAGTTTGACCCTTGATACCAATGATTTTAAAAATAAAAATAAATTTTAACACAAAATTTAGGTAAATCTCTTATTTTCATATTCAAGTATGTTTAGTGTTATTTATACTATTTTTTTAATTATAAATAAAATTTTTAATTAATAAGTAATAAAGGAGAGATTTGAAACTAGAAAACCAGACTCGTCTTAATTTATCACAAATTAGTGATCTAAGAGTTCAAATGGGCCTCTTTCAGATATCGGCCCAAATAGAAAAATGGAGTGGGCTTGAAACTGACCCATAGTTTAAAGGCCCAATAGACCTTTTTTTGTCACTTAAAAACGAGTCCAACTTACAAACAAAGAGTGTTTTTTTTCCATCCGTGTTCCAACCTACATTATGATCCGACTAAATTCAGATTCACGCCGGGAAAAGTGACGTAGCTACATGGTTGTCAGGGTGTCCAATTGGATACCCTTCGTCAGAAAAAATACTATATATACAAGTAAAATAATACATGAAATGATTAAATAACACATTTTGGACATCCTTAACATAACAAGTTGTTGTAGCCCAATTGTTTTAGATGTTTGGTATGAGGCAGTGCTCACGTGTTCAAATCTCACTAATTCTACTTTTTGAAAAGAGCTTTTGTAGTGCTATTTCTGGACACTCTTTGTGAAATTCCTCGCTCCGCCACTGGCCAACATTGTGGGGGTAAAACACTCTTTAACAAAGTCGACTAGGTACTAAAAGAGACTCGAACCGAGACCTCTAGTTAAGAATGAAAGAATACTTATCACTCCATCACAACAATTATTGATTAATGTAAGACAATTGTCTTTGGTTAAGAATGAAAGAATAAATTGATTGGTTGGAGTTGAGGCAAGATAAATAAATTCATTTCAACTTATTTGGTCCAAGGTCTTATTTACAAATTAAAAGCCTAAATGTTTTTTATCCATAAAATATATCATATTAAAATATATTTATAGCTATTGTTTTATAGATAATATCTTACGAAATAAATTAAACATAGATGGTAAAATAATATTTGGTTAGATGATCGAAAGAAGTAGTGATCATCTATTTGGTCTAACAAGGAATTATGATTATATTGTCAAGAACTTGGCCTTATCAAATTTTTGCCCAGAGTTTTCTTTAAATTGATTTCTTTCTGAAAATACCTATATTAATTATATTGTTGCAATGCCACTTGATCAATTTCTTCCATTAATAGGCCACACTATTAAAATTTAGTTAATATCTCAAAGATTTATCAATTTAATTAAATAAGTATTGATGATCCAACTTATTATACACGCTTGCTAAAGATTGAGTTTATGACTACAAATTCTTTTACAACTGCTATTTAATTGTTGAAGCATATTAATTGAAACAATTCAATAAACTATTGTAATAATGCAAAACCATTATAATAATTAAATTAGTGTTGCAACATGTATATCAATGACAATGAGTTACGTAAAGAAAGATGTAATTGTTCGTAAAAGAGAAAGCTTAACCGTAAGCTAAGAGAGACTGAGTGAGAGATTTTTCATTGAAAAACTACTTGTCCATATACATACAATGTATGAGCTATATATATAGCTCTTTGATCATCTTTAACCGACTAATAACAACTAACCTAACTAACAAAAGGATAAGTTGTTATAACTAACTTTTAGTAAAATACTATTCTGCCCCTTTTTATTCTTTCTAACTTCCACAACTTCTCTATATCAAAACACTCCCCTTCAAGCTAGGAGGTGCAAAAATATCCAAAACCCCTAGCTTGGATAATAAATGTTCATGTTGTAGTCTAGACAACCCTTTGGTCAATACATCAGCTGGTTGTTCTTTAGTATGAATATACTCCACTTTGATCAGTCTCTTTTGCAGTTTTTCTCTTATGAAATGACAATCGATTTCAATGTGTTTGGTCCTTTCATGGTACACTGGGTTAACAGCTATCTGAATGGCAACCTTGCTGTCACTGTATACTTGAACTGGTACCTGAACCTCAACACCTATTTCTTTAAATAATCCCAGCAGCCACACCAATTCCGAAACAGTCGAAACTTCTGTACTCAGCTTCAAAGCTTCTTGACACTGTTATTTGCTTCTTTGCCTTCCATGATATTAGTGATTGACCAAACTTAATCATGTACCCTGTCACAGACTTTCTGGTGAGTGGACAAGATGCCCAATCAACATCATAAAAGGCAGTAACTTGTCCATCTGAATCACTAGATAATAACAAACCTTGACCAGGTTGTTTCTTCAAATATCTGATCACCCTTAGTGCAACATCAAGATGAGACCTTTTTGGTTGCTGTAAAAATTGACTCAATGTCTGAGTACTAAATGATATATCTGGCATTGTCATATTTAGATACAACAACTTGCCTATCATCTTCTGGTACATTGTCTGATCAATAAATGGATCATCTGACTCCTCTTGTTCCTTATTCACATGCTCATCATATAGTTTAGATGTTAGTTTGACATTGATGTCAATAGGGGTCCCTGCAAGCTTGGCTGCTGTCAAGCCAACTTCAGATATAAGTTCAAGTGTGTACTTCCTCTGATGCATTAATATACCAGTTGCTGATCTGGTAAACTCAATGCCTAGAAAGTACTTTAATTCTCCTAATTCTTTCATCTTAAAAGCTTATTGCAATGCCTTCTTTGTGTCTTCTATTAGTTTAAGACTGCTGCCAGTAATTAACATGTCATCTACATAAACCAACACTAGTATGATCCCCTCTTCTGACTGATTAATGAACAAAGAATAATCATGTTGACTTTGTTTGAACTTGAGATTGATAAGGGCTTCAGTCAAATTTTGATTCCATTATCTTGGAGCTTGTTTGAGACCATGTAAGGACTTTGGTAGTCTACATACTTTCTCCCCTGGACTAACAAATTCCTGAGGCAACTGCATATACATTTCATCATCTAAATCACCTTGTAGAAAGGCATTAAATACATCTATTTGATGTATATGCCAATGCCTAGCAGCTGCAAGAGAAACAATGGTCCTAACTATCACCATCTTAACAACATGTGATAAAGTCTCCTTGAAATCTATCCCTTCTTGCTGAGAATAACCCTTGGCAACTAACCTTGCCTTGAATCTCTCTATATCACCTGATGACTTGTATTTAACTTTATAAATCCACCTACAACCAATAGCATTCTTTCATTTAGGACATTCAGTTAACTCTCAAGTGTGATTACTTTCTACTGCCTGAATTTCAGTTTGCATAACTTCTACCCATTTTCATCATAAACAGTTTTTAAGTAAGAATCAGGTTCCTTAATGGTAGAGGTGGCTGCAATATAGCATTGATAAGTAGGGGAAAGGTGAGCATAACTTATGTAATTACCCAAAGGATATAAGACATCTTTGTTAACAGTCAAAGATACAAAGTCCTTCATCCAAGTTGGTTTGAGCTTCTGTCTGGTAGACCTCCTATGAGTATAAAGATTTGCTGCCTCTTGAGATACCTGTATGAGAGCCATAACCTCATTGTCTAACATACTTGTGTCTGATGAAACAACCTCAACAATTGGAGAACATGACTGATCCATAGTATGAGTCTCATGAGAGACAGTATCAGGAGAGCACCTGGCAACCACATGACTTGTATATTGATAATCAGCACTTAACATATCTGATTCTTGCAGTGGATCCACAAAAACTTTTTCCTGTATTGAATTATCTATCTTTGCAACAAAGAATAAGTCTTCTGTAAACACCACATCCCTACTTGTAAAGAAGGATTTATCAGTTAGATCAAGAAGTATATACCCCTTCTGTACTTCTGAATAGCCCATGAGAACTGCTGACCTTGATCTAGGCATCAACTTATCATGCTCAGTAAGAAGCTTAGCAAAACACAAGCACCTTATAGTCTTGATATGAGACAATGTTGGTTTACTACCATACAACCTTTCGTAAGGAGTTTCAAGCTTCAGTACACTACTTGGTAATCTATTAATAACATATGTAGCAGCCAACACACAATGACCCTAATATCTTAAAGCCCTGCCTATGTTTCCTCTCAGCAACTCCATTTTGCTGAGGGGTATATGGACATGATCTTTAGTGCACAATTACCATATCAGTAAACAATTTTTAACAACCTGAGTTTACAAACTCAGTACCATTATCAATCCTCAATACTTTGACCCTTTTCTAAAACTGAGTTTGAACAAATTGCAGGAAAGTTGGAAGAGAAACACACACAACAGACTTATGAGATAGTAAAAACAACCAAGTTACCTTGGAAAAATCATCCACAATTGTAAGAAAGTATTTCTTGCTATCAATAGTAGGTGTGTTATAAGGACCCAAAGATCAACATGAAGTAGTTCAAAACAAGTACTACTTTTGATGCTACTAGTAGGAAGCACATTCCTTATTTGTTTAGCATATGGACACACAAGACACTTAGAAATTGTACATGCACTTTGCTTATTCACAGAAAACATCCTAGAAAGTATTATTGATGATACATGACCCAACCTTTGATGCCATAACACCATGTATACTTCCCTGACATTGTGAGCAGTAAATGCAGCCTCAATTTCATTTTCTTGACCATTACACTGAGTGGTTAAATGCTTTACTAGTAAGTACAACCCTTCTTCCTCTGTACCAACTTCTTTCACCTTCTCATTATAGAGCTCCTGGAAGACACAAAAGTGAGGAAAAAAGGTAACAGAACAACCTAGTTTTTTGGTGATTTAACTAACTGATAGTAAGTTATACTTGAATTCAGGTAAGTGAAGAACATTTGAGATAATACTCCTTGCTAATAAGCTACAAGAACCAGTGTGAGATACTTGAGTAGTATCACCATTAGGTAGATATACATGCTTAAAGACTTCAAGTTTGTTCACAATATTTCTATTTAACACATCGAAATTAGAAACCAAATGATTTTTTGCATCAGTATCTACAATCCATACTTTACTGTGTTCAGAAACAAAAGATGATGTATTACCTATAGTATTTGTAGTGTTACACACAGAAGCAGCATGTTCAGACTTTGTTGAACCATTTTTAGGATGTGATCATACTGATCCTTAGTGAATGTACACCCTTGAAGCAGCTGTTGGACCTCTTTCTTAGTTGGACTTACTATTTTAGCAACACTAGGAGATTCAAGAGGCTGATACTGATCATGTATATTTCCCCATCCTGGTGGAGGAACATTGGTGTTCATTCCATAAGTAAGATTGGCATGTGTTGATGGTGTATGACTATAATGGTTGTTACCAGTGGTACCATATGTAGAGAAGTTCTTTGCGCCTTCCTTTTGGACTTATAGTCAGGTGGATAACCTACAATCTTATATCAGAACTCTTTGATGTGACCCTTACACTTGCAGAAATCACATATCAGAAGTGAGTTTCTCTTAATTTTCTGACTTACTCCTGAACTACTACTTGCTTTAGAATACAGGGCAACTGATGATTCCAATGCAGCAGTGATACCATTAACACCAGTAGCTACCATTCCCATACCATTAACACTAGTAATTATTGCCTTTTGACTCTCATCCCCAACTATCATAGCATAAGCATAGTTAATTAATGGTAGTGGATCCATCATCAGGATTTGGCTCCTCGCTCGATGATAAGATTCATTTTAGCCCATCAAAAACTGATACATCTTCTGCTTGTTCGTATGAGCAACAAAACCTTTGGATATTTTACAATTACAACAAGGAGCTGGCACCAAGACCTCAAACTCATTCCACAAACTTTTCAGCCTTGTATAATACATAGAAACAGAAGCAGTACCCTGCTGTAATGAGGCAATATCTTTGTGAAAACTATAGGTTCTAAAGCCATCTACTATATCAAACCTTTCATTTAAATCTGTCCAAATATTGAAAGCACTAGAAGCAAAATAAATTCCACTTAGTAAACTCTTAGATACATAATTCATTAACCAAGACAGTACTATGGCATTTACTCTTTCCCATTGCCCCCACAGTTCCTCACCAAATATCTCATTCCTAGCAGTACCATCGATTAAACCTAACTTATTTCTCCCTAGTAGAGCTAGCTTAATAGATCGACTCCACATAGTGTAATTCTCAATACCAAGCAACTGAAATAAGATAATACTCAAACCACTAACATCAGTAAGATTCAGAAACAAATGATGGTTATAATCGATACCTTGACCCTGCCCAAAGTTGACTTGTGAGGGAACAGATGTACCTGAACTGTTTTGCACCAGATCTGTATATTTACCATCAATCGCCATATGAGATCTGAAAATTGATGTTTGATCCAACAATAATTCAACAAACAATATGAAGACACACAAATTTGAGCTTGAATCGAGCTTGAAACAAGCACTGATTTGTCAAATAATCCTCCAGAAATCACACTTCTGAGAGTATGAAATTTCTGCAACAAAACACATATGAATCTGTGAATCAACAACTTGATTCTTTGATCCTATGGATTCTCCAGCTTCATCAGTGTTTATTGTGAAGCAGTAGCGCTGATATTTGTTCGTAAAAGAGAAAACTTAATTGTAAGCTAAGAGAGAAATAGTGAGAGATTTTTCATTGAAAAATTAACTGTCCATAAATAATGTATGAGCTATATATATAGCTCTTTGATCATCTTTAACCGACTAATAACAACTAACCTAACTAACAAAAGGACACGTTGTTATAACTAACTTTCATTAAAAGACTATTTTGCCCCTTTTTATTCTTTCTAACTTCGACAGCTTCTTCTCTATATCACAACAATAACTTTTGAGGCTTTTCATAAATATCAATTTTCAATCTTTGCCACTAGGTAACTCAAGTTGAAGATCAAACGATAGTAATATAATTAATATTATGGCTCACTATATTAGACAATTTGAGATATGAAAGGGCAAATCCCATTAATTATTATATCACTAGAGAAAAGAATATTTGTACTAAACTAATTAATTAATTATTAGGTCAATGAGCATGTCTTCGCCATGTCCACTCTCATATCTGTCTTTAATTATCTTTAAAATGTTTGAATATTCTTGACAACCTTAGCTCCCTATTGTTCCATGAACCACCAACCAAATTATGATACTAAAATTAATAGAAATATTTAATATTTCCAATTTTTCATTTCTTTGGTTAAAATTTATCTCTATCATTTATACCTATACTTTAACAATATATGAATATATATCCTCAATATATATAAAAGTAAGGTCATTAACAAGAAAGCTAAAGGAATAAGGTAATGACATGATTATATCAAATTAGTTATCACATAAATTAAAACAGATTTTTTCATCTCTACCTAATGATAAATTTAACAAAATAATACAATTTTTTTTACTAACAATTACAACGAATATTATATTCGAAAAACAAACACCAATTCAAACAACTTGTTAGCTGCCTATATATATTATAAAGAAATTAACTTATAATTAGGTAAGTCTATGTCAACATTTGAACAGTGAGACAATAATGAAGATTCGAATGTTTCTTATATTATATGAGGAAAAAAAATTATAATAGCAAATTGTATATCTTCATATTATAAATTTGAAGAAGTTGAAATAATCTAGAGAGAGCCAAAATAAAATAAAATGGGTTGTTTAGCAATTGTGAATCTCTTGTTAAGAGTTGTTTCATTTGTTTGTTTAGCAACTTGTGTCACAATTCTTACAACTTCCTCTTCTAATATGTCTGTTGCTTCAATATTTCATGGTGAAGTTGAAGTCAAGTATCATTTTACTGATTTCTATGCTTATCGGTAAGTGTTTCATCTTTTAACTTTAGGCGAGTCTCGGAGTAACAATAAAGTTGTCTCTGTGTTATGTGTTATCTATATGTCATAGATCGATCAGTAGTTTGAGTCGTAAAATTAGTCAGTCATAATTGTCATTTTTGTAATTGAATCTTTCATTTATAGTGTAGTGTTAAAGCTACGTATGGTAAAGTTATTTTCATGTCATTGGTTTACAGGCTATAGGTTATGAGTTCGAATCGTAAAATCAACTATTGATGTTTGTGTCAAGATAGCTAGCTAGGTTGCTTACATCACTACCTGATCTTGGGGTGATCGTTTTCCAATCATGCATGAATGTAGATCAATGCGGTGGCAGATACGAAATTTCCATTAACGATGTTGAAGATATGAAGAAGTAATTATTCAAAAAGTCAATGGGGATTCAGCATCAATAATATATATATATAAATTAATTCTAATCTTAAATATACAGTGTAATTTTTGCCAAAAGGGAGTCGGCACCACCTCTAACTGGATGCTTTATGCACAAGAGTGCCTTCCTATAATTGCATATTTCATTTTAGGAGAGACATAAAACAACGATAAAATTATGATCTCACTGTGACCTATAAGTCATAGATTTAAGTCGTGATATCAACCATTAATACATGCTTAACTCTAGCCTATTGTTAGGTTGACTTGCAAGTTTTCAAGAACTTGTAATCCTTTATAACAAGTCTGATATGATAATTCGAAAATTTATTAAACTAGTGATATAAAAAAATATTTATATTTTAGTATATATCATTTAAATCTTTGGAATATTAATTATTTTTTATATTTGATGCTATAAAATGATGATTTGACAGCTACATGCTTGCTTGTTCTGGTACTGGATTTTTATATTCCCTTATACAAACTGCAATTGCAATAATCCAAGCCAAGACTGGAGATTGTATAAGTGATAAACTCACTCACTTTGATGTATATGCTGACAAGGTACATTCCATTTTCCTCATAATTAATTTAATACTCTCTCAATTTTAATTTTATATGATGTAGTTCGATCTGGGATTGAATTTTTAAAAAAGAAATTAAGATTTTTGAAGTTCATGACGTTGAATATGCTATAATGTTTGTGTGAATAAAAGAATATTTTTGAAACTTATGATCTTAAACGTGATATACATACTCTATTTCTTTGACTTTGTTTGACAATTTTGCTCAAAAAATAATTGCATTTTTTAATATTTTCCTTAAAGAAAAGCTTTTATATATAGTCATACCACTATTTTAAAAAATTAGAAATTAGCTGCGAACAAATTCCGTAGTTAAATAGAATAATTTGTCGCTAATTCAATTTAGTGATGAATTATTAAATAATTATGTTAGCAATAACCAATTTAACAATGAATTAGAGTCACACAAATAATATGATATGTTCAAGATTATAAATTTTATAAACCTTAAATTAATTTTGTGTCAAAACAAATTAAACAAAGGGAGTAACATTTTTGTGACTATAATTTTTTTTTGTCATTACAGGTTAAATAGGAAGTTCAAGTTATATATTAGTGTTAATTTTATGATTAAAAAATGTGATCATTCTTTTTCGAACTAATAAGGAAATGACACTGTGGAACAAAGGGACTACGAAAATAGAGCAATCTAGACTCTCTGAATTTCATGAAATCAGTCATTAATGTTTGCGTTTTGCAAATTAAAAATTTAAAGTGTATGGTTTATTGTTTAACTACAACAATTGATACCTCAAGCTGATCAGTGGCGTAATCACATGTAGTGAAGAATGTCCAGTTTTTTTTATCGAAAAATTATATATTATTTATATAGAGAATCATTCTAAGTATCTAGGTCAAAAGTCTGATCAAACGTATATATTAAATCTTAAACATACTTAACAAAAAATTTGACTTAGCCATTGAAGTTGATATAAAATAATAAATGAGCAAATTCATTGTTAAATATTTATTAGATATTTAGTGGATTTTTTCATTAGAAAATATAAAGTTTACGCAAGAATTACTGAATTTATGTAAGCGCAATGCTAACCGGCCCTTCCCCAAATCGTGCGTAAACACATAATTTTCATGCACTGAAATGTCCTTTAATATTGTTATCTTAATTAAGTGTGTTTAATTAGCTAGTCAATTAATTATTGTATTGTTTTAACATGATGATTATAATTAATTAAACAGATAATGTCGATGATAGTGGGTACGGGTGCAGCAGCAGGATTTGGATTAACGGTGGATTTGAATCGGTTGCCAAATCATGCTATGGTGACCGTTGATTTTCTTAACAAAGAAAATGCAGCTGCTAGTTTTTGTCTTGCTGGATTTGTATGCAACATGATTTCATCTTTTATTTCATTTAAATTATTTAAGGATGATTACATGTATGATTGCTAATTATAAATATATATATATATGGACATTAAATTTCCTCCTTTGTCTAATTCTTTTGTAAAACATATTGAATTAGAAGTAATAAATATATCTTATATTTCTTTTAATGTTTTACTATACATAGTATATGTTTACAGTCTTTTATTTAGCGAGTGAACTATTTGTCCTTTGGAGACCTAAGTAATTCAGATTCGTAGCGTATAAAATTGATCAATCAAAAAAAATTCTATCTGTTACGTTGGAGGGATATATGCTATTTATTATATTACAATTTACAACCCTTGGTATATCATAGTAAAATTCATGCTAAAAAAATGCACACGTAACTAAATATGACAATAAAGGTTTGTTTGGTAGGAAGGAAAATGTGTTTTTCAGGAAAAAATATTTCTTTGGAAAATAAGTAAAATCATTTACTTGTTTTTAATGAGTAAACAAGAAAATATCATTACAAGAACATTTATGTATATAGAATATAGGCAAACACATGAGAATAAGATGGTGAAAGGTCGAACGACTGAAGAGTTAGGGGTCGAGCTAGGTGATGGGAATGGTTTGTGGGGTCGAGTGTCTCGGGTAAAAAGGGAGTGGAGAGGGACGAGGTGGGATGGGGTAAGACAATTCACATAAAATATCAGTTATCGAACTTTTTCTTTATGATGCACCAATCACCACTAGAGTTGTCAAAAAAGGCCATCCCAGCCCAAGCCTCGCGGGTAAGAAATTCGATGGGCTAGGACGGGACGGCTCTTCATTTGGAAGGGCCTGAAAATGATCAATCCAACCAAACCCTAGAAAGTCGCAGGCTAGCCTTTTTTTTTCTCAAACTTAAAATTCTATAATGTCAAGAAAATGAAAAGATTTACAAATCAAATATGGAAAACAATGGTGTTGTTTCAATAACACTAGCAAAAAAATCTAGTGGGATTAGCATGTATCTAGGATACTCGATACACGAAATACATTTATTTGGTGTGATGCATCCCAGATACGTGAGCGAGATAAAAGAGTGGCGAACGAGATGGGAGAGAGATGATGGCACAATATTTGTCTATATATCCTAGATACATGCGAATTCACTTGGATAAAGTGTATCTAAAATAAATTACACATAATTTTGAGTCTATTTATCCCGAGATACATGTATGTGGACACACCAAAATCTGATAAGATTCGTAATGTTACAACATATCGTTCATCTAAGTAATTACTCATACACTAGTGAGATTTCTTTAAGCTACTCTTAAATAAATAGTTTTGTCCCATGGACCGACCCCGACCCCGATCAAGCCTCAAGGGCAAAGAGCTTATATGGGTCGAGTTTATAAGCCCTAGTTTTAAATGGGCTTGAAAAATCCTATCATATCCCAACTCTACCCCAATAACGGGTTGGATTAGGCCGTCCCTATGAGCTAAACCTATTTTGACGACTCTAATTAATCACTGCAATCAACCACTTAATATAATTAACATCATTATTAACTATCATGATCAATTGATCGTCATCAGTCCTTTCAAAAACATTTTATGGGGTGAGTCCCCGACAAGTCTCAGGGTGGGGAGTATCAAAAACGCTCTGGGGCGCAAATTGAAGACGTAGATCCATAGGGCGTAAGTCTTACAATTTGGGGCGTAAGCTCCAAGCGTAAGAACGTAAGCCCTGGGCGTAAAAACGTACACCCTGGACGTTTTTAAAAAAAAATTGTTTTTGCTTTAAATCATATTTTTTATTATTGGTGTAATGATATTTCTCAAATAGTAATTGTAATACTTTTTTTTCTTTCATTATTGGTTATTAATACCTTTCTTAAGTAAAAATCATAATATTTTTTTCTCTATATTATAGGTTATTTATTAAAATTTATTTGTAAAATAATTGAAAGTATTTTCTTAGTAATAAAATTATAAAATTGAATACATGAGACTACTGCCGTAAATCCATATTCCATATATAGGACTTACGCCTCGTGTCTCGGAGCTTACGTCTCGCCTCGTAAAACACTGATCGTCGTCAATCCTCAATAGGGAAAATTGGAGTCTTTCCTATCCACGTATTTCTTTTCCACTATGATTTTGATCAATCAGATAAACAAAATTTTCAATATTAATCAATAATTCACTAATCATAATGCTTATCGAGTGACAAGTTATTAGCGCCGATATTTTCACTAAATCAATAAATATTATGTTTAGAAATGTCTTTTATATGTTAATTTAATGATCCAACTAATTAGGATTTAGGATATGTGTTGAAAATTTCACTTTGGGGTAATTAAGTGTTTTCTACCATAGGTAACTTTCTACCAAAATTTCGAATTTGAGATCTTTGTAAAGGATAAATGAGTATTTACTATTCCATTACTATATTAATTGGATTTAAGGTCCTAAAATTGAACTCATAAATATTATTTTGTTCACATAATTCATTTATTTGATACTCTAATATTTTAGCAAAAAATACTCGATATTCGTGGCCAGCTTCACTTATTAGCAAAAGTCAATGAAATACCAGCTAATAAAACTTAGAAGAAATCCACCTTTATTAGTAGCTTAAACATGTTCTTTAATCTCAGTAGAATATTAATTAATTGACTATAGAATGATGAACTGTTAATTCCATGAAAAATAAATACAACTTGCTAGATCCATCAAATAATTAAGCAATTGCAATAATATGTGGGCACACTAAGTACTTGGAGCATACAATTTTTGTTTTTTTAATTACTATATTAGGTTCCTTAAAATATTTAAGTACTAGTGGTATACAGGCAGAGGCGAATCCAGGATTTGAAGATTTTGGGTGCACTAATATTACCTTAGTTCAAATATGAGTTCTTAGATAAACTTAAAAAATAAAAATAATAAAATAACATTGTAGTTAGATTCGAACCCATGACTCGTGAGTGATTCTTAGTACCAATAGCACAATGGCAAACATATACTCTTCATAGATGCACGATTAATTATATCCTAGTTTATATCAGTTTCTTCTTGTGGAAGCGAATGTCATTCAACCATGACTTGAATTATCGATCGATAAGAATTAGAATGAACTCCTTGATTTTCGCAACTTAAATATCCTCAAAAAGATGCTGATAACTTTAATTTCTTTATAAACCCTAGTTGTCATTCTTAATAGAACGCATGTATCAAATTTTTTCAACCACTCATTTGGTGCATTTAATAATTTTCTTCCATTCTAGCTCCTATAAATACATAAATTATCTAAAAAAAAAATTCGATAAAAATATTTTTTCATCAAAAATGATAAAAACGACTTTTCAATCATAAATCAATTTCTTTAACAATTATCTCAATTACTCTTAGACATCATTAATCAATTTTGAATATTCAAATTTTTCATCAAAAAATTATATAAATTGCTAATATTATAATCAACATCCTCTTGTGATATTCACACCTCAACCTCACCCTAAATATTTAAGATAAAGTTATAACATTAAAAATAAAATAAATAAAAATGACATGTTGGCAAGTTGGTCCAAATTGAGTGATGTTAATTAATTCTTCCAAGTCAACTTCTTATTTTCCAAGTCAATACTAAATGAGTAATAGACGGAATCGCAATTGTTGATTTTCAATGAACATAAGAGAAAATGACACAAAATCTAAGAAAAAAAAGTATCAAGTGTGTTCACTAGGAGATTTCCATTCCTAGACTATGGTGAAGGAAAGTAATTGTTACCTAGAACGTGTTTGGTACGAAATACAATATTTTTCATGAAAATTAATTTTTTTTTGAAAAATACATAAGTTTCTCTTACTTATTTTTTTAAAAATTTAGTGTGTTAATAAAAAATATTGTTTTAAGAATATTTGTATATAATTCAAAAAATAAACGAAAATATTAATTTGGTTATTTTTGTTTATACATTTCCCCTTCATTTTTTTGAAAGTCCAATTTCATTTTAATAATTATATTATCGGAATCAGCTTGCGTGTAGCTCGATTAATTTTACGAAATAACATGCTACTTTCTTTGATGGAGGCATGCAAACACGCTTTCAATTGAGAATAGTACAAAGAAGATCTAAAAGAAGGAAAACAACACTTTCATTTAATAACTTCATTTCTTTTTCGTAAGCAAAATATATTGTACATTGTTATCTATTACTTCTCACGAGCAATAATATTTTATAAAACTTACGCGTCATTTAGGATAAATCAAAAGCAAGGAATCCTTACATAACTCCCAAAATATTCAAAATAAATTCTCTCCAACCAGTATGAATTTTGATGGGATGAAAATTTCTTTATATTTAATCAGATGTCTTAGGAGCCCTAACCCCCCAAAATGAGTCCTCATTATGAAAAATTGAATCTAATCGAGACCCAACACGAATATCAAACATTATTTAGAAAAGGAAACAAAAAACTAAAGTAAATTCTTGCATGTGAAACCGAATATTACTCTTATCAATTACACAATGGATTTGAGTTGTACACATTGACTTTTGACTTAGACAAAGTCAACGTTTTTTTTTTTTTTTTTTTGCATGCATTATCCTTTTTCTATATAAGCAATCACATTACTAAGTATATTCACTACAAGAAGAAAAATCTTTAATTAGCATCAATAAATTTCAATTACTTTTTTTTTTAATAATAACTCATTAGTATAATATAGTTTGCAAATGGCACAACCACCAGTACCACCACCAACCAGTACAATTCCACCATTTGTCGGCCTCATCGTGAGGATTCTTACGTTCATTTGCTTGTTGATTTCACTCATCATAATTGCCACCAACACTGAAAAATCTATTGATGAGGATGGTAATGAAGACAAAACCAAGTTTAATGACTTTTACGCTTACAGGTAATATTCATTTCTAATCACTACAAAAAAAACGAATTTCTTATGATATTTTGTTGGAAATTTATTCAATATATACATTATGATTAATTTTTACTGAAAATATATGCAGATATTTAATTTCTACTGTGATTATTGGAATGGCATATACTCTTCTACAAAGTGCATTCTCAATTTTCTTTGTGGCTACTGGAAATCGTTTTGGTGGTGAGGGATTTTGTCTATTTGACTTTTATGGTGATAAGGTAAATTAATTTAATTTTCCTTAATTATATTATCCTCCTTTGTTTTTTCCTATAGCTATATATTGAAAAAGTAGAAAGAAAATATATTGGAACAAAAAACAAAGAATAAACAAGAGAACACACTATTAGAAATTTCATCGCGAATCAATGAGAAATTTGTGCCATAGATCATGATTTTCTGACTCATTTTTTATCTGACCAAATGCATGATGAAAAATATATTCTTACTGAAGTAACGGGAAATATTCTAATTTTTTCACACGAGAACATTACTATTTTTCTTTTTTTTTCCTACTAGTTCAATCTAAATATCCGTGGAAATTGTCATTTTCCGTAGGAAATTTCAGTGGAAAATAGTGACAAATACTAAAAATAAAGTGAATCACAAAATGAGTAGTTAATTAATTGTAAATCTAGAATTTAAATTTTACATATTATAACTTGAAATTTTGCTACATTCCATTTTATTAAACTCTATTATATATATAATGCCTTCTTAACATGAGATTTTTACACAACACAACAGCCCAATAAAACAAAATCAAAATCAAAATCAGAATATTTATTTTTTTTAAATATTTTTTGTCAGTATAGTATTGATTATACACTTGTTATATGTACTACTACAATTTATTAATCTGTCTCTACTAATTATTATGGTACGTGTAAATATTTTGTAACATAATTAATGTAGCTTAACATGTAAATTGTAATAGTAGTAATTATTAAGTTGTAGTACTATTTTTTTTATCAAGTACGTACTTACAAATTATTCAATAAATATATTTTACATCATATACGACACGAATAAATAATAATTTATTTATGTTGTGCAGTTTATTTCCTACTTCCTTGTTAGTGGAGCAGCAGCAAGTTTTGGTATGACACAAGAATTTAAGAGACTTGCAGGCAGTGATGATAAATTTCTCAATACTTCAAATGCAGCAGCCAGTCTTTGTCTTATTGGATTCATTTTTTCTGCCGCTTCATCTATTTTTTCATCTTATAATCTTCCCAAGAGAGCTTAATTTAAGGCAAAAATAAAAAATAAAAAATCTTAGTTTAATATTTTGATAAATTAATTATTGTAAGATTATGAACTCTTTTTTTTTTGGAGGGGTCTACACTTGGTCAAAAGATGTGTCATGTAATATGTTGAGTTACAATTTATATTTTAAAAATGTAATCGTATTGTATGATTTTTAGTTTTTTTTTTTTTTTTGGTTGAGAATTGTCTTCAATTTCAGATATTGTATTTTCCAAAGTCTTTTTTATGTAGAAAATATGTTATATATATATGGACTATTTATAAACTGATATTCCCACCCAATTATGGAATGATACAATTTAAATTAATTATATTAAAACTGAACATGTGTTTTTGGTCTTTTACGTCGAAAATATGTTATATATATGGACTATTTATAAACTGATATTCCCACCCAATTATGGAATGGTACAAATTTAGCATAAGACATGAATAATTTATACGTGACTAAGAGCCTGTTTGGATTGCTAATAAGAACTTCTTACTTTGAGAAACACCTTTTAAAAATATGTTTTTTGAAAAGTGCTTTTGAAAAAAAGTTATTTGTGTTTGGTTAATTTATTTGAAAAGTGTTTTTGATAAACGAATTGTGTTTGGGTATTTATTTTTTTAAAAAAAAAAATACTTTTGAGAGTTAAATTACGAAAAATGACAAGTATCAATGCACTTTTAATATTAAGTTTATCTTAAATATTTATTATATAATTTTTAATTAATTTTTTATTAAATTAAAATATACACACTCAAATTTTCAATCAATATTATACATAGATGAATAAAAAAAATTTAATATAGATATACTATTAAATATAATTAAAAATATCAAATAAAATAAATTTAAAAATTATTTCGCTAATTAAATCACTACATACAAAAAACTAATCATAAAAATAAATAAATAAATAAATAAATATATATATATATATATGAGATATATTGGTAATATGTATAAATGATAGGGATATTTTGGTCTTGAAATAAATAATTTTCTACTTCTGCTTCTGCTTTTTTAAGAAACAGAGATTTTTAGCTTATTCCCAACAACAAAAAAACTGTTTATACTCTATTTAAAAGCAGTTTTACTGATTAATCAAACACTTTTTTTTTATAAAAAAAACATAAATATTTTTTACTCAAAATATAATTGATTTTGACGTCCCAACAGCAATGCCAAACATGCTTTAAATGATTACTACCTATAGTAGTAAATCGGTAAATATTCGCAAAGAGACAAAAAATGCAGCATACTAATATAATTCAATTAAGTGCTGAGAGACCAAAAGTGCTACTTATTAAATTGAAGAAAAGAACTATGATTGAAAGGATACCAAATAACTGGCTTTGACTTTTCTTTTAAATTAAAAATTTTGACTCAACTAATTTAAATTTGCTCTACATAATAAATTTATTAAAGAAAAAATGTTCATGCGGATCGAAAGTCTTTTTATTCGTAAGGTTCAACGCTAAATTTTTAGTAGTTAAAAAAAGAAGTAGGAGCGACATAATTAACCCATAAAATCATTACTCATCCTATCTATTTTAGATTCGAACAAAAGTTAATTAATAACTAACAAATTTTACTAATTCAATCTATTTCGATCCATTTAATTTAAGTCAATATAAATATATAATTGGGTACTCCAATTTTTTGTGAGGAATACTAGGTATTCGTGGCCAGCCTCGCTAATTTTTTTATCAAAAGTCAATGAAATACCAGCTCATTTTTCTTAGAAGAACAAACCACATTTTATTAGTAACTTAAACCGATTCTTTAGGATTAGTAGAATACTATATTTAACTTTAGAATGATGAGCTGTTTCCATGAAAAATAAATACAACTAATCGCTAAATTAATCAAGTAAGCAATTACAATATGGGCTCGCACTAAGGCCTTTTTTTTATTTTTATTTTTTACACTAAGGCCTTAATTGTCCTAGTTGAAATTAAGATTTATGAATTTAATTGTATATTTGAATGATTAAAATATTGTCTCTGAACAAAAAATAATTAAAGATATTTATTTTTTAATATTTGAATATACACAATTTATTTATTTGCAGACCTAATAAATATACAATTCAAAATAAAAATAATTAAATATAAAAAGAATATAAATTTAATTAAAATAATGATCATTTATTAAAATTTTAAATATTTATATTTTCTAGATGGTGGAGATTGTTTGTAGCAGTGGTAGTGATGATAGTTGGTGTTAATGGCTAAAAATAGTGATGATGATAATTATGATAGTTGATAGTAGTGGTGACGGTTGTGATGATAAAGTTAGTTGATATTTGTCGGTATTGATAGTGATAGCTGTTGAGTGTGTGGTGCTTGACAATCTATTGATGGTAATTGACAGTAATGCTAGTTATGATGATGACAATGATTGATATAATAGGAATTGACTGCAGTGGTATTGGAGGTGGCCAATGGGCGATAGTGGTTGTAGAGGTGGTTAGTGGTGGCAGCTTGTAGTCATGGACAAGTGGTGGTAATTATAACTATCCACACAAAGTTACCTTTTAATAATATTAATATTAAAACTTTGTTCAAAATCTTAATAATGAAAATTTAACTTAGATAAAAAAAGTGTTTAAATCTTAATAGAAGAAAAAACACTTAAAAGCCTACGGTGTTAAACCATTCAAATTCAAACATTTGTTACTTGAATTGGATGGTTATTATCCGTTATATTGTATTATATTATATTATTAAAATATCATATTATTTACATATTACTTAAAATTTAATTATATTATTTAAATTGATCGTTACGAATACATCAACTTACGCGTCATTTAGGATAAATCGAAAGCAAGCAAAAGGAATATATGTCCCTCAAAAAATTCAAAGTAAACTCTCTACATGTGGAAGCCGTAATAATATCAATTATAAAATACAAAATGGAATTGAGTTGTATATTAATTTTTGACCAAGACAAAGTCAACATTATTTTTTTTTGGAATTATCCTTTTTTTTTTTATATATATAAGCAAACATATCTCAAAGTATTATTCACTACAAAGAAAACCTTCTTTTTGTTATCGAAGTATTTTAATTACTTCTTATTGTCATAATAATAATTTATATTCCAGAAGAATTTTTATAGTTCACGAAAAAAAAGTGACATGGCACCACCATCATTACCACCAACCACTATTGTTCCGCCATTTGTCAGCCTAATTGTAAGGGTTGTTACGTTGATTTTCTTGTTGATTTCACTCATCGTGATCACCACCAACACTTACACTACTAGTCTCAATTTTATTGATATCAAAACCAAGTCTACCGACTTTTATGCTTACAGGTAAAATTAATTTCCATTACTTCGGATACATGAATTTCTTATAAAATTTGTCCGTTAAAAACATTTTCTATGGAATTCATGTTCTTTTAGTTATTAATGAGTTAAGTCTATAACAATAACTCGTCTCAATTTCAAATAAATTGAAGTCAACTAAATGAGTCATCATTTCGTCATTTAAGTTTATTTCATATCATCGTTATCATCCTACTTTTTGTATCATGAGGATTCATCATGAATTGACAAGTTTTATGTTGGCTGGCGATTTATTCGCAACCCCCCTCCTTTATTTGAATTTGAAACCGCCAGTGCAAACAAGCTCACGCCCCCGCGAAATTAATGAGTTTTATTAGTCTAATTTTTTAATAATTTCTTTTTGTTTTTTGGAATTTGCAGATATTTGATTTCTAGTGTGGTTATTGGAATGGCATATACTCTTCTCCAAACTGCATTTTCAATTTTCCTTGTGACCACTGGAAATCGACTAGGTGGTGAGGGTCTCTGTCTATTAGACTTCTATGGTGACAAGGTAAATTAATTTTCCTTAATTATCCTTTTTTTTTTGTTTTTATATATCGTCAATAATGAATCTAGAATTTAAATTTAACGTTTTATAGAGCCGTCAAAAAGGGCTTAGCCCATGGGGACGGCCCTACCTAACCTGTTATTGGGGTAGGATTGGGATAGAGTTTTTCAAGCCCATTTAAAATTAGGTCTTATAAGTCCCGCCCATATAAGCCCTTAGCCCTTGAGGTTTGATCAGGGCCGGGCCATGAGCCAAAATTTACAATAATCTCACTAGTATATAATCTAGTTATTTAAATACACAATCTTACCAGATTTTGGTACGTTCGGATACATGTATCTCGGAATATATGGACTCAAAATTAGGTTAATTTGTTCTAGATACACTCTATCCAAGTAGATTCGCATGTATCTAGAATACATAGACAAATATCGCACCCTCGCTTCCCTCCCATCTTGCTTGTCACTCTCTTATCTCGCTCGTGTATCTGGTATGCGAGATACATGTTAATTACACTATATTTTTTGCTAGTGTTATTGAAACAACACCATTGTTTACCATATTTGATTTGAAAATCTTCTCGTTTTCTTGATGTTATAGAATTATATGTTTGAAAAGAAAAAAAATGAAAAGCTAGCCCGCCCTAGCCCTCGGCCCTTCTAGGGTTGGATTGGGTTGAACATTTTCAGGCCCTTCCAAATGAAGGGGCGGCCCGCCCTAGCCCTTCAAATTCCTTGGTCCGCGAGGCTTGGGCCCGATGGGGCTGGACCGGCCCTTTTTGACAGCTCTCTTTTGAAATTTGAAATTAACAAAAACAAATTCCTAATCTTTGTTTATCAAATAAATTTTTTTCTAGCATATAATCATCGTATACATTGATTATACACTTGTTATGTACTAAAAACCGTATATATATATAAGATTTGACCTTAAGGTAGAACTAACATCTTCTATCTTATATGTGTAATTAAAGATTTTGAAACAGAATTAGTGTAGCGTAACATGTGATATAGTAATAGTGTGGATTTTTGTAAATATTTTTTATATTGTCAGTACATGTTTCGGAAAAATAAATTTATTTATTTGTTTGTGCAGTTTATTTCCTACTTCCTTGCTACTGGAGCAGCAGCAAGTTTTGGAATGACACAAGAATTGAGGAGACTTTCAAACAGTGATATGGATAAATTTCTCAACACTTCAAATGCTGCAGCCAGTCTTTGTCTTTTTGGATTCTTTTTTTCTGCTGCTTCATCTATTTTTTCATCTTATAATCTTCCAAAAAGAGCTTGATATAAAAATAAAAATATAAAAAAAAATAGTTTTTTTTTAAAGTGGATTGATTTTGAGAGATTAGTTCAAGATTCTTTTGTAACATATTTGGGTCAAGTCATATAGTGTTGGGTTGTAATGTGTATTTAAATTGTATCTATATTGTTAAGTAAAGTTGGTGAAGTTTGTGTTGTTATTATTCGTTTCTTATGTGTTTTTTGTGTTGAGAATTGTGTTGTATTTAATTTGGTGTTTTCATGTATATTGTCATTCTAGTAATTGTATTTTGCAAAGTGTGTTATTGTGTCCCTTTGTGTGGAAAATATGTTATATTGATTATTTATAGAATGATTTTATAGGCATGACTATTTCAATAGTGCAAATTTAATATAAGATATGGATAACTAAAACTAATGTTTTGGGATACATGGGCTCACGAGAGATGCATGAAAATCGAGTGAAATTTGTCCAGTGGGACATGTTACTTGTTAATAATAGTTTTAGGTCCGTTTATGCACACACAAAATTGGAGAATATAAATATTAATTGTGGCCAGTGGCGGAGCCACCCTATTATGAGGGGGGTCATCCGACCCCCCTTCGGCGGAAAATTATATGATTTATACATGGTTAAAATAATTTTTTAGGTATATATAGTAGATGTCGAACCCCCTTCGGCTACTTCGTGTGTCTATTTTTTTAGATTTTGAACCCCCTTATTAAAAATTCTAGCTCCGCCACTGATTGTGGCTAAGTTAAAAAATATGTTTATATATTATGTCTACGTCTTAAGACATAAATAATCAAAAACCTCTTCTAATTAATATTTTCTTAAGGATACTTATGTTGGATTACCATAACGTTTGTGGTACTCCTTTTATTCCTTAATTTTTAGCAATTCTTTCCTCATAAACTAGTTTTTGTGGTTGAGTCAGGCTCTAAATTTATTTCATGATATCAAAATCAATATATCCGATTTTTATTTTTATTTTTATTTTTATGTTGACCCCCCACCTCCATCTTATATTATTCACGCTCCATATATCTAGTCCTAGGTGTGCGGGAGTGTTGGAGTCTCACATTGTTTATGTGATGGGTGTTTAATCTCTTTATATGGTCTTGTCCTCTCCATGAGTTAACTTTTGGGATTGAATTATACCTAAAATTCACTTTTTTTACGAGTGTTTATACAATTCGTCACAATTATCCCTCCTGACCAAACTTTTGGATAAGTTAGACTCAAGATTCATTTATTTATCAGTGTAAAGAAAAACATGATAACAATCTTTCTCTCATGTCTAGTTTTATATAATTCTCCGCTCATGACCTAGCTTTTGGATAAGTTAGACTCAAGATCCATTTCTTTACTGATGTAAAAGAAAACACGACAATAATCCTCCTCTCATGAGCTGACTTTACACAATTCTCTCCTCGTGAGCTAATTTTTGGACTTGAGTTAGATTCAATATCTATTTCTTTATCCATGTAAACAAAATTATGATAAATGTGCAAATACAAATTTCTTTAAAGTCTCTTAGTAATATTTATTTAATAGATGAGTAATTTCAATTCTTTATTAATGAGTAAAAAAAAACTTTAATAATTAATGTTGTTAAATAAATTTTCTTTAACCTTTATTCTTGTTCTTCTTCTTTATACTCTATAGTGCAGAACAGAGGAGTCGCAGAACTCCATTCTTCGTCTTCTTTAACTGGAAAAACTTTTGATTGATAAAAGCAATAAAAAAATTATGAACAGAAAATTCGGTGGTGGGAAGCCGCCAACAGGAACTCCATCAATGGCTTGGTCGACTGTAGTTGTTGTTGTTTCTCTCCTTGCTGGTGCCTCCGTCGTCCACAACTTTTTCAAACCTGATCTGGTAATGTCTCTTTCTCAATTTCGTTTTACTTTTAGAAAATCCCTAAAAATTGATTGATTATTGAAGTGATATGGACTCAAATGAAGTGATTCGGTATTGAGAATTTGTATGGCTTGTAACAATCGTTGAAGACTTATATAGCTGATCCAACTTGTTTGAATATAGATATAATAATATGCTTATGAGGTTAGCAAGTTTGTTATGTGGAGTGTTACCTGTTTGATAAAATGCCTCTATGAAATTACTGCTATGTAATCACTAGTGATAGTTTAAAGACATATTGGTGCCATCTTTGAACCAGGCTTAGTTATAAAATTGAATTTATTATGAAGTACATGATGTATGAGTATAGAAGTTTTTTGCATGTTTTTCTAGCAAGTGTGAAAAGTCTGGTCTTTTTTCCTATGTCTTTTACTTGTTTGATATAATGTCCCTTTGAGTTTCTGGCCATCTTATAATCTATGTTGATCGGACTATTCAAAAATGTTAGCAGGGTGTATCGGAACCTTCAAAAGTAGTGTGTTATTTAAGGATCCGACACGGGTGTGGCAACATTTTTGGAGAGTCTGAGCAACTTAATTATAAATGATCCTAGTTGGGAAATGTTGAACTACTAAGTAGTGGGTTGCATCTCTAGATGCGCACAAGCTGACTTCCTTTATAAAGGCAGCAAAGAACTTTTAGGTATATGATGTCCGGCGTCCAGAACTTTTTCAAATCTGATCTGTTTACTCCCCCTTGACTTTTTCCCTTTACAATTCGGCTTTAGTTTTAGAAACCCATAATTTGTCCTACAAAAAGAAAAATAAAATGATATGGGCCCAAATGAAGTGGATTCAATATTGAGAATTCGTATGGTTTGTACCAACTGGTGAGGATTTATTTAGCTGAATTATTTTGGGATTGAGACTTCGTAAGTGAAGATTTTGATGCTTATGCTGTCCAGAAGTATGTTTAAGTTGGTGTTTGATGTATAACAACATTAGTATTATGACATTTAGTTGTGTTATTTGTGATATGATTATCTAGCAAGGGTGGATGATCTGGCCTTTCTTCTATTTCGTTTACCTGTTTGATAGAATGCCCTTTTGAAAATCTGGTTATCCAATAAATGGTGCTGTTATATGGACTATATTTAGCTATAAAATTAAAAAACTTTGCGGGTATAGTATGATGTATGAGTACACATGTTTTCCTATGCTTGACTGCTCGTTTGTAATTAAAATGTAAATGTAGGATGCAAAATGAGATTGGCATTGTAGTCAGCATTATTAAAGTACCTATTGAAATTTAGGTGTATTACATGACAATATTTTCTAGTAAGCGAGGGGAGTCTGTGGCCTTTGTCCTGTGTCTTTTACCTGTATGATATAATGCTTTGTGGCTGTCTAATGAATGGTGCCAGTCGGGACATGTTAACTACTAAGAAGCGTGTTGAATCTATAGATGTGCACAACCTGACCTCTTTCATAAGGCAACAAAAAGTTGAAAAATTCTTTGGGTATGTGATGTCTAAGAACAAAATGAATTCTATGTGATACCACAGTTTTACTTTCAAATTGGTCACCCTCCTCCAAATGAATTGAAGGAATGCTGCTTGTTTAGGATAAACCAGTTTTTTTATGGTCATACAGATGGACTGCAAATGAACGATAAGTTGTACTTTACAAATTGATTTCTACTAAGGCTTTTGAGATGATTATGGATATGTTAGCGACCTTTCGATTTGAGGCTTCTTGTTCTAGATTAAATCCACTTTAACTGTTTTCTTTTGCAAAAAAGAAAGAAAAAAGAGGGGGGTGGGTGATCTGTGGTGGGATTTTATTCACTAAACAGCATCAACTAATTGCTGGTTCAATACAAAATTGCTAAAAATGACCTGTCTCCCTTTTAACTGAAGTTCATCATAGTATATAGTGTTTGAGTTCCAAACTATTTAGTGCTTCAGTTCTTCCTTCAGAGCAGCTGCGAATCCTTTCTTCCCATGCCTCCCACTAGATACACATTTTTATTCCTAAAGTTTTAATGGACCGCCACAAGAATTAGTTGCAGCAACATTTGTGCCAGAAGATGTGGTAGACACATTCAATGGACCGCCACCTTTGACATTCTTAAGCCAAAATTTCACTTGCATGTGGAGAAAATAAATACTTTCTGTTGTTAATCCATTAAGAATAACAATAATGAAATAAGAGAAGGAATAAAATGCACCAGGCATGGTTTTGGACTAGTACAGGATTATATAAAGCACTATGCATAGCATTATGATGAGATAAACAAGTCACCAATTAAGTACCTTTTTATACCTATATATTTATAATACTCTACCCTCTATATACAAATTAACTTAAGTTGGAAAAAGTAAAAACGTGTGTCTTGTGGGTGGTATGAAAAAAAAATATCCTCCCCGCTGAGCTTATGAGGATATCTTTCAATGTTCTAGGCATTACCCACTAAACTCCAAATAAGTTTCGAAATATGTTTCAGTGATGTGACGCATGAGGTAAGCGTGGAAGTGAGACTTGACACACAAGTTGTCCTCAAGAGAGACAAATTTTAAGAATTTGGGGTCTCTGATCCATGGAAATGGTGAGTTCGATGATGATGTCAAACATCGTATTAGTGCAGCATGGATGAAGTGGAGGCTTGCATCCGGCGTTTTATGTGACATGAATGTACCACCAAAACTAAAGGTATGTTTTACCGAGTGGTGGTTAGACAAACTTTGTTGTGTGGGGCTGAGTGTTGATTAGTCAAGAACTCACAGGTCCAGAAGATGCAAGTGGTAGGAATGAGGATGTTAAGATAGATGTGCGGGAATTCTAGGAGTGATAGGATTAAGAATGTGGATATCCGGATAAAGTAAGAGTGGCCTCCGTGGTTGACAAGATGAGGAGGGGAGACTGAGGTGGTTTGGGCATATGATGAGGTGATGCGCGGATGCCCCAGTGAAGAGATGTGAGAGGCTGGATATAATGGAGTTGAGGAGAGGTAGTGGTTGGTTGAAGAAGTATTGGAGGGAGGTGATTAGACAAGATATAGTGCATCTTCAGCTTACCAAGAACATGACCTTGGATAGAAAGGTATGGAGGTCGCGGATAAGGGTAAACGGTTAGTAGGTAGTTAGGGGTTGTTGTATTACTAGCCTTTTCATATAGTCTTTGGTTTTTTGTACCTGTTATCACCTGGTATATTGTAGTTCTTAATTTTGATATCTCACGACAGTGTTTCAATTATCGCTCTATTTTGTTGGTTCACCGTGTTAGTTGCTATATTTTCTACACTATTTTCTTCTGCTTTGTACTTGGATTTACTGCACTCGAGTTGAGGGTTTTTCCGAAACAACCTCTCTATCTCTACGAGGTAGTGGTAAGATCTACGTGCACTCTACCCTCCCCAAACCCTATGGGTCACTAGGGTGGGCATGAAGGATGAATAGTTGATATGGACACTACAGTCTGCACTATATAGATATCTAGCCCTACATGAACTTGTTGAATCTTGGTAATGAATTGCAAGAAAAGTACTCTCTAATACAAGGTGTTTGATGATTTTTAGTGACATTATTCCAAATTGAAACATCGCTCATCCCTTGTTGCGAATATTGTGAGCATATCGTTTTACGGAAGATTGGTTTGTAAGATGAATAGAGTGTTTTTTATATGAAAGATCTTGGTATTAGTTACACGTTTCTAGGAATTCTTTATCTTGTATTTATCTATATACCATCTATTTACAAACTCATACTTCCTCTTGGTTCAGATTATAATATTTGCTCTATCGTTGAATTGCAGACTCTGCCTCCTATAGAAAGCATAGATGGAATCAAGCAGAAAGATGCAGAGAATCAATAATCTTTTATTTCCATTCATTTAAGTTTGATAAATTTTATGAAATGGAGTAGCTATTCAAATAGCCCCTTCCTCATTGTGCAGGATGCAGTTTTAGCAGTTGAAGCTATAAATGGTGCAAGTGACATGATGTGAGTTAGGATTTACTGATTATTAATGTTTTCTTGGACAGACCATTTCTTAGTTGTTCTTTCCTTTGTATTTGACAGATTTTTCTTTTGTAGTAGCAACACAGAAACCAAATTTAGTGTTTCATGTTTTATACTAGGTTGTGCTTTGTGCATGTACCCATTCTGTTTTGTCCACAGACAAAGCGACTGGTGCACTAAGCTTTTGCTATACACGAGTTCAGAAAAGGGTAGGACTACAAGGGTCAATTGTACGCAACTTTTAACAGAAGAAAGTTACTCATAAGCTATTGATGTTACTGCGAATGTCTTACAACTATAAAATAGACAATGTTGAATTGAAGTACCAAATTTAAGTGAGTCCTAAGGCCCGAACCATCACCCAACTATATGTTAAATTCCGGCCAAATGGTTCGTTCATTCTATTCTATCATTGCGTAATGGGTTATAATGACATTACGAAATATTTTAATTTTATCATTTTTATACAGCTTGTCTAGCAAATCGTTGAAACTTGAATACATGATACAACATTTTCCTTTAATTTGTACAACAACAAATCT
>JAJOOR010017263.1:0-31182 GCA_036250505.1 Solanum acaule
ATGATGTGCCTAGTCTATGGTGGCTTCCTAGGAATACTTGGTGTGAGTAGTATTATGGGATGCTACTTGCACATTGCACTAGTGTGACTTGGGGGTTGTCTTAGGTGATGGTTCCTATGTGAAGACTATGTCTTATGGTATGCTTATGACTCTATGAATATATGTGGTTGGATTGATGAAGGCTATATGTAAGTTCACCCTTGGTAACCTTAAGGTGATACATTGCACCAAGTATTCCTTAAGGGTTGCTTGAGGAAATGAGTTAAGATAAAGAGGAAGGTAATGTATTGTATACATTGAATGTGCCTAAAATGTTGTAAGTGGCTCTATGTGCTATTATGAATGGTTTCCATGTGTATGATGATGTATTTGGATTTATGTTGTTCCTATGGAACTAAATGTTCTTGAAGTTTCTCTAAAAAGTCATCATGCATGGTTTCCAACTAAATGTCCTTTTAAAAGCATGTTTTTGCATGGTTATCATACTTAGTGCATTCTTTTATTAACACCATTCTTCTTCATCTTTTTACACCAAGTGTAGGTGGTGGTGGCTAAAGGACCTTTCCTAAAAGTGATGAGCTTGGTTTACTATTCCCAAGTTCGGGTGTGTCCTTAAAGATTCAAGGACCTTCATGTTAAAGAGTTTCCTTAAGTTTAATGTATTAGATAGTAGTTCTTTTTTATTGTAAGGGTTGTGTCCCTCTTGTGTTGTAGTCATGTTTTAAGATGGCTACCTTGAGACGTAGTATTCCGATTTCGTATTAAAGGTTTTAATGAGGTGACTTTTAAGGCTTGTGTTATATTATGAAAGTTTTAAATTTTCTGCTATTTTTCTATGATAAATGCTATGACGAATGCTAAGGGCTTGTATAAGACCTCTGAGAGGCCGAATACGCCGATAACGACTAGGGGGTGCTCTCGGGTCATTACAACTTTCATCGCCTTCTACATCCTTTTCAACCTTTCGAGGTTGAAAGCAATAAAATAAACTTAGGTTGTATCCCAAAAAGAACTCTATTTAACGTCGTGTCATGACACAGTTCTTATTCATCAATAGTCATTTTTAGGATTTGCAATGGTGTCAATAGGCAACATTCCTTTTTGCCTTTATATTTTAATAAGTGGAGATCTGACACATCTGAGTTTCCAATTGCTTGATTGATACGAAATGAGAAGTAATTGTTTGAGTCAAAATGCAGAAGTCATATTTCAAATCCTTCAACACTTTGTTGGACTCTTCAACCTTGTTGAAGATCCTTGTTAGCATATCATCGATTTAGTTTCCCTCCGGTCCAGCCGGTTCCTTTGGTGTTGGGCGATCGTGAGGTGGGACACATCTATCATTTTCAGTTAGCCGATCTCTCCAATTTAGACCTCTATCTCTCCAATCTCTCCAACCATTATCTTGATGCTTGTTCCAACCTTAGTTCCCACCCGGTAGGTAGTTAAGATAAGAATACTCCCCCCCCCCCCAACTGATTTCCCATGTAATTCACCTCTTCGTTGTAAAATGACTCAAACTTGGCATCTTCCGGGCATTGTCTATTGCTTGTACCAACTTCATTTACAATTTTCAATCCACCTTACATGACATGTTGGGAAAGAAATTCAAGTTGGGCCAGCCATGTTTTCATCATGCTCATGATCCATTTCCATTTTTTCCTTTCTAATGCCCCATTTTTAAGAAGATATTTAATCCTCCATAGTATGCCATTGTCACGACCCGGGGTACCCCCTAGATGTACCAAGGCGTATAAGACCCCGGGAGGCCTCATACAAGCCACTAATCATATCATAACATGAAGTAATATAAATGAGCGGGAATTTAAAACTTTTCAATACAATCAAAGTTTTTTATAAAAACGAATGGAAGTCTAACATACTTGTCTCAAACCATATAAACAACATAAATAGAAATCTTCGGACGCAGCCCATACAATAGTCCAAGACATAAAGGAAAAACATATACGAAAGTGGTGATCACATCCTCAAACACAATGAGGACTCAACAAAACTTCAATTTCTTGATCAACAACGAAGCTAGCCACGAGTGTGAGAATCAATGTCGACGGTCCCTACATTTGATAATAATGTAGGCAAGAGTATGCGTTAGTACAATCAAGTACTAAATATGATGGCTAGCATAAACAACATAATATAATCAATCGTTAATCATAAGACATAAGGCATAAGCATAATCAAGACATAACAAGCATCATAATGAAAGAAGAATACTCCCTTAAGTAACCTCACTTATCCTTAGCCAAGACTTAGGGCATCTGCCTCTAGTCAAGCTTACATCATGGAAGGCATATCTAGCAACACTCCAAGTCAATCAACTTCATAACATAATCAAATTAGTCATATTTACTTTTAAAGACATGGTGATTCGTCTCAATGCCTAGTTCATAAAGGCTAATGGGTATTCACCTCTTACCTTACTTTTAGAGCGCGGGTATTCGCCTCCACAATCTCATCACATGATGCGGGTACTCACCTCCACATAATTTCATAAGGAGCATGGGTACTCGCCTCCATGTCCATTCATCATAGTAAGAATGTGGGGACTCGCCTCTTGTTAAATTCTAAGGAGTATGGGAAAACACCTCATATCCTTCCATATGGAGGTCCAGGGTAATCGCCTTCATTCATTAATCATTTTATTCTAGATTCATTTAGGTGAGCAATCCTTTCAACCTAGAATCATTCAGGTGAGTAAACCTTACACATTCATTCAATCGTGCTTAGCAATTCAATATGGGAAGTATCCCTTCCACATCATAACATCAATCAATCAACAATCCATAGTCTAGGCTTTACTTTCAAAGCACTACATGTCATGATCATCATATATATTTTACTCTCAAGAATTAACATCATATTCATCATATATGCCTCAATCTAAGCAATTCTAGTCATAAATCATCAATCCTATAAGGAGATATCTAACCCATAGAGTTTCCCTCATATGACATCAAACTCATCATATCAATTCAACCCTAAAATCATAGGATAGGCATGGGTACATGTAATTTCATCTTAAATACATGCAATTCTATCAATTCAATCATAAACAATCATAATCCACTCAATTGGATCAACATTCATCATAACCCACAACAATGGAAGAAACCTTAACTAGAATTGGGGAAATTCTTCTTCAAATTATGGAATTCTAGGGGACTCCATGGGTGGAAGGATCCCATGGATGAAAAGCCATCATACATTAGTCACAAAGCTTACCAATAGCTTGAAGATTGGAGACTTGAACTTGACCTAGCTTCCTCTTCTTCCTTCTTCTTCTTCTTCTTTCTAGAGAGAGAATACTTGAGAGGAATTTTGGGAATTATTTTGGGATTTGAGAGAATGACTTAATTGGGGGATTTTGGGGGTTAAAATACTTATATAGGTGGTCTAGGTCAAGGCAAAACGACACCACTTCAATTTAATTAAAAATGGAAAAGACCCTTAAGTCCCTAAAATCATTGTCCAGACTCCACCCACGAGACCACGAATGACAGACCATGGATGGACCTACGGTCTGTCCTTGTCAACCATGGTTGAGTTCAGAGAGTTTGGACTTTGGGAGGTCTAACCTACGGAACCCAAACCACTAGATGTGGACACATCCACGAAGTGTGGGTCCTGGCATGGTTCGCTGTCCTAGATAGTGTCCTTGTTGCTCCACCCATGAGACCCGCCTACGGGGCGCGGGTCCAACCACGGGGCGTGGTTGGACCTCGTGGGTGACACCTGGGACTTCCAACAATTTGCCAAGCTTTCCCTTTCGAATCAGGGTGTTATATTATCTCCCCCTTGGAATCATTCATCCTCGAATGAGATTCTAGAAACATTTCTAAACGAAAAGACTCAAGACTAGCAGCACATCCTGCATATAACTCATTTATATGCACAGAACTAAGGAGGAAACACCAATTCCAATCTCAACATACTCAATGCACTATAAGGGAGTAGGAACTACATCTAACAACCCAATATGCATGAAATTTCAGATTCTTACACTTAAGGAGGAACTATCATCTCCAAACTCAAAAGCAATGCTCGACACAATCTATAGCTTATATGCAATTCAATCTCCAAAAGCACAAATTCAAGGGAGAAATTTCCACTCCAAACTAAAACATGTTCAATAACTCATCTCATGAAGTCTATAAGAAATTCATACTCAATACTAAACAACATGAGGAAAATACAACATAAAAGCCATTTTTTTCAAAACTTAAGCTTTTTCATGAACATGCAAAATTAAGGAAATCATGGAAACACATAAAACACACATGACTTCAAACAAAAGCAAATCAAGAGGAACTCATTACCTTAAGCTAGAATAGGAGGAAAAAGATGAGGATATCGGGACATCATATCGGCCTCGGCCTCCCAAGTAACGCCCTCTACTAGATCGTTTCTCCACAACACTTTTACGGAGACAACCTCTTTATTCCTCAATATCTTACCTTGACGGTCTAGAATCTCAACCGGGACTTCTTCATAAGAAAGGTTCTCTTTCACTTCCAACCCTTCTAGGGGAACTATGGATGTCGGATCTCCAATACACTTTTTCAACATAGAGACATGGAAAACCGGATGCACCGATGCCAACTCATTTGGCAAATCAAGCTCATATGCAACCTTACCAACATGTCTCAAAATTTGAAATGGGCCTACAAAACGGGGACTAAGTTTCCCTTTCTTCCCAAACCTCAGTACACCCTTCATGGGTGAGATTTTCAAGTAAACCCAATCAAGCACATCTAATTCAAGGTATCTCCTTCTAACATCTGTATAAGACTTTTGTCGACTTTGAGCCATTCTCAACCTCTCTCTAATGAGTCAAAATTTCTTAATAGCCTCATGAACTAACTCGGGTCATATCAAAGTACCCTCACCTACCTCAAACCAACATATAGGAGATCTACACTCCTACCATAAAGGGCCTCAAATGGAGCCATGCCAATACTAGAATTGTAGCTATTGTTATAGGCAAACTCAATCAATGGCAAATAGTCATCCCAATTACCCTTAAAATCAATCACACAAGCTCTTAACATGTCTTCCAATGTTTGGATTGTTTTTTCCGCTTGCCCATCAGTTTTGGGGTGAAAAGTTGTACTAAGCTTAACTTTAATGCCAAGACCCTTTTGGAAAGACTTCCAAAATTGAGAAGTAAACTGAGTACCTCTATCGAAGATAATGGACAAGGGCACTCCATGTAACCTTACCATCTCACTCAAATACAACTTAGCATAGTCTTCCGCCGAATATGAAACCTTGACGGGAATGAAATTGGCCGACTTCTTCATTCAGTCAAGTATAACCCATATAGAATCATAATGTCACCGAGTTCGTGGCAACCCTACTATGAAGTTCATATTCACATCTTCCCACTTCCAAGTAGTAATACCAATGTCTTGGGATAAACCTCCCGGTTTTTCATGCTCAACCTTCACTTGTTAGCAATTTGGACACTTGGCCACAAAACTCGCAATATCGTTCTTCATCCCACTCCACCAATAGATCTCCCTCAAATCACGGTACATCTTGGAGGCTCCTTGGTGAAAAGAATACCGAGAAATATGGGCTTCGGATAAAATTTGTTCCCTCAAGTCATCAACATTTGGAACACATAACCGACCTTGGTATCTAAGGACACCATCTTTCCCTTGGGAGAAAGCCTCATCGGACTTTCTAAGTACCACCTATTTCAACTCTACCAAAGTCGGATCAAGACATTGCTTTGCCTTAACATCTGCCACAAAAGACGATTTTGACCCTTTATGAACCATGATACCACCCTTGGCGGAGTCTACCAATCGAACACCCAATCGGGCCAATCTATGGACATCTCGGGCAAACTCTTTTCTATCATCATCAACATGTGCAACACTACCCATGGACAACCAACTAAGGGCATCCGCCACCACATTACCTTTGCTCGGGTGATAGAGAACACTCATATTATAATCTTTCAATAATTCGAGCCACCTTCTTTGGCGAAGATTTAGATCTTTTTGGGTAAACACATATTGCAAACTTTTATGGTCGGTGAAATCATCAACATGGACCCCATACAAATAATGCCTCCAAATCTTTAAGGAAAATAACACCGCCGCTAATTCGAGGCCATGGGTAGGATAGTTCTTCTCATGAAATTTTAGTTGTCTTGAGGCATAGGCAATCACCTTACCATTTTGCATAAGCACACATCCCAACCCAACTCTAGAGGCATCACAATAAACAACAAAGTCATATGTACCTTTCGTTAAGGTCAACACCGGAGAGGAAGTAAGTCTATCTTTCAACTTGTGGAAACTTTTCTCACAAGTATCCGACCATATAAACTTGGCCTTCTTTCGAGTCAAAGTCATCAAAGGAGAAGCAATGGAAGAAAACCCCTCAACAAATCTTCTATAATAACTGGCCAAACCCAAGAAACTTCTAATATCTATCGATGATAGAGGCCTAGGCCAACTCTTGACCGCATCTGTCTTAATCGGATCCACCTCAATACCCTTTCTTGAAACTATATGGCCTAAGAAAGCCACGGACCTTAGCCAAAATTCACATGTGCTAAACTTTGCATAAAGTAGTCTTTCCTTAAGGATTTACAACACAATCCTCAAATGACTAATGTGATCATCCTCGCTCCTTGAATATATCAAAACATCATCGATAAACACAATCACGAACATACAAAGGTATTGTCTAAATACCCTATTCATTAAGTCCATGAAGGCCGCCGGAGCATTAGTCAAACCAAAGAACATAACCAAAATCTCATAGTGGCCATATCGGGTTCTAAAAGTCATTTTTTGGGATATCTTCCTCTTTCACCCTCAATTGATGATAACCCGACCGGAGATCTATTTTTAAGAAATAACTTACCCCTTGAAGTTGATCAAATAAATCATCTATTCTTGGAAGCGGATACTTGTTCTTAATAGTCACTTTGTTCAATTGTCGATAATCGCACATACGGAGTGAACCATCCTTCTTCCTAACAAACAACACTAGAGCACCACATGGAGAGATACTAGGCCAGATGAAACCCTTATCCAACAAATCCCTCAATTGATCCTTCAACTCCTTAAGTTCTGCCGGAGCCATTCTCTAAGGAGGAATAGAAATAGGTTGTGTATTTGGGAGAAGGTAAATTCCAAAATCTATTTCCCTTTCGGGAGGAATACTGGGTAAGTCATTAGGGAAAACTTCTGGAAACTCTTTTACCATGGGGACCGACTCAAGACTAGGGGTTTCGGACTCCACATCCCTCACCCTCACTATATGATAGATACACCCCTTGGAAGTCATTTTCCTAGCTTTTAGGTAAGAAACAAATTGACCTCTAGGCATAGAATTTTCCCTCTTCCACTCAAGGATAGGCTCATTTGGAAACTGAAACTTCACCACTCTAGTCCTACAATCAATAGAGGCATAACAAGAATGCAACCAATCCATGCCCAAAATAACATTGAAGTTAATCATATCAAGTTCCACCAAATCTATTACAGTGACTCTATGGGATAGGGAAACGAGACATCTCCTATAAACTCTTTTAGCCACCACAGAATCACAAACGGGGGTAGAAAGAGAAAAAGGTTCTAACAACACTTCAGGAAGCATATCAAACCTCATATCTATATAAGGGGCCACAAAGGACAAAGTTGCACATGGATCAAGTAAAGCATACATATCTATATGAAAAACTTTTAACATACCCGTCACCACATTCGGGGAGCTCTCTTGATCGCCTCTAGTTTGGAGAGCAAAGAAATGGTTTTGCTTAGGAGCATTTCCACCTGAGCCACTTGGACCGGATGAAGGGTAGGGTTGAGTCCTACGACGAGTGTCTCCATCGTTTTTAGTGACCAAAGAGAAATCCCTTATTTTATGATCCATTTTACCACACCCAAAAAAAGCATTAGAGCCCGCTAGACACTTTCCTTCATGATTTCTCCCATATTTAGCACAAGTAGGCATCGGAGGCCTATTACTATCTCTTTGAGGTTTTGGGTTAGACACCCTTTCATTCCTTAGCCTTGGAGGAGCATTTGTAGAACCTTGCCCGAAGAACCTTTGTCGGAATCTATAACGACCCCGTCCACCGGACCTAGCATGTGAATAGTTGCCATCATCCACTCTAGCCCTTTTTACCTCCCTAGATCTTTCCTTGAGCTTTTCTTCCTCAATTTGTTGGGCATGCACCATAAGGTGAGAAATGTCCATGTCAGGGACAAGCATAGTGGTGCGGCACTCTTTGACTACTCTGTCGGACACCCCCGACACAAGCTTGCTTATCTTGGCCCTACGATCCACCACAATGGAAGGAGCATATTTGGATAGTTGAGTGAACCTCAAAGCATACTCCATAACACTCATATTTCTTTGCCTAAGGTTGATGAACTCAAGTACCTTGGCCTCTCATCTCTAGAGGGAAGAATCAATTAAGAAATGTACTTTTGAACCTTTCCCATTCTATGGGACCCGCTTCCACCGGCCTTGCCTCTTTCTACTAATTGAACCAAATTTGAGCAACCCCTTTGAGTTGGTAAGCGGCTAGTTCTGCCTTCTCTACTGGAGTCACACCCATAATAATAAGTACCTTGTAGACTTCGTCGATAAACTCTTGAAGGTCTTCCTCAACTTTGGAGCCATAAAACTTGGAAGGGTTCATTCTTGTAAAATCCCTCACTTTTGCCACTGCCGTACCCACATTTGGGTTCACGGGGGCTACCACCTCTCTGTTATCTTGTGCCATCACGGCTTGAGCCAACACTTGGAATGCTGATCTAAACTCCACATTAGTCACATTCTTATTCAACGGGTCAATAGAAGCAGGAGGAGGAGCTTGGGGAGGAACCTCTTGCTCAACATTGCCTTCCTCCAACCTTCTAGCATTATCCCTTCTAGTAGTCATTTCATGTAAAAACCATCGGGCATGGATTAGGAGAAAGACTTATAGAGTTAGACTGCATGGAACGACTTAGAGAAGTGAAGAAGTGAAGTTTCCTAAACATCTAATAGCCTCTCATTCATAAATATGGCACGCTTCACATTTATGAACAAGACTCTTCTAGACGTGGTTTGAGACATCGTACAACCATTCTAAACCTTATGCTCTGATTACCAAGTTTGACATGACCCAGGGGTACCCCTAGATATAACAAGGTGTATAAGACCCCGAGAGGCCTCATACAAGCTACTTAGCATATCATAACATAAAGTAATAGAATTAAGCGGGAATTTAAAACTTTTCAATACAATCGAAGTCTTTTATAAAAACGAGCGGAATTCTAACATACTTGTCTCAAACCATCTAAACAACATGAATAGAAATCTTGGGACGCAGCCCATACACTAGTCCAAGACATAAAGGAATAAAATAAAGGAAAGTGGTGATCACATCCTCGACCACAATGAGAACTCACCAAAACTTCACTTCCTTGATCAACAACGAAGCTATCCACGAGTGTGAAAATCAATGTCATCGGACCATACAATTGATAAAAATGTAGGCAAGAGTATGTGTTAGTACAATCAAGTACTAAATATGATGGCTAGCATAAACAACGGAACATAATCAATCGTCAATCATAAGACATAAGGCATAAGCATAATCAAGACATAATAAGAATCATAATGAAAGAAAAATACTCCTGAAGTAACATCACTTATCCTTAGCCAAGACTTAGGTCATCCACCTCTAGTCAAGCTTACATCATGGAATTCATATCTAGCAACACTCCAAGTCAATCAACTTCATAACATAATCACATTAGCCATACTTACTTTAAAGACATGGGGATTCGCGTCAATGCCTAGTTCATAAAGGTTAATGGGTATTCGCCTCTTGCCTTACTTTAACATCACGGGTACTCGCCTCCACAATCTCATCATATGATGCGGTTACTCACCTTCACATCATTTCATAAGGAGAATGGGTACTCGCCTCCATGTCCATTCATCATAGTAAGAATGTGGGGACTCACCTCTTGTTAAATTCTAAGGAGTATGGGAAATCACTTCATATCCTTACATATGGAAGTCAAGGATAATCGTCTCTAGCATCATCATTCATTAAGCATTTTAGTCTAGATTCATTTTAGGTGAGCAACCCTTTCAACCTAGAATCATTCATGTGAGTAAAACTTTCACATTCATTCAATCATACTTAATAATCCAATATAGAAAGTATCCCTTCCACATAATAACATCAATCAATCAACAATTCATAGTCTAGGCTTTACTCTCAAAGCACTACATCTCATGATCATCATCTATGCTTTACTCTCAAGTAATTAACATCATATTCATCATATATGCTTCAATCTAAGCAATTCTAGTCATAAATCATCAATCCTATAAGGAGATATCTAACCCATAGAGTTTTCCACACATGGCATCAAACTCAACATATCAATTCAACCCTAAAATCATAGGATAGGCATGGGTACATATAATTTCATCCTAAATACATGTAATTCTATCAATTCAATCATAAACAATCATAATCCACTCAATTGGATCAACGTTCATCATAACCCACAACAATGGAAGAAACCCTAACTAGAATTGGGGAAATTCTTCCTCAAATTGTTGAATTCTAGGGGACTCCATGGGAGAAAGGATCCCATGGATGAAAAATCATCACACCTTAGTCACAAAGCCTACCAAAAATTTTCTTCAAATTATGGAATTCTAGGGGACTCCATAGGAAGAAGCTTCCTCTTCTTCCTTCTTCTTCTTCCTTCTAGAGAGAGAATATTTGAGAGGAGCTTTGTGAATTCTTTTGAGATTTGAGAGAATGACTTAATTGGGGGATTTTGCAGGTTAAAAATACTTATATAGGTGGTCTAGGTCTAGGCAAAATGACACCACTTCAATTTAATTAAAACCGGGAAAGACCCTTAAGTCCCTAAAATCATTTTCCAAACTCCACCCATGAGACCACGACTGACGGACCGTGGATGGACCTATGGTTCGTCTTGGTCAACCATGGTTGAGTTAAGATAGTTTGGAATTTGGGGGGTCTGACCTACGGAACCTAAACCACGAGTCGTGGACCCATCCACGAGGCGTGTGTCATAGCGTGGTTCACTGTCCTAGATAGTGCACTTGGTGCTCCACCCACGAGACCCACCTACGAGGCATGGTTCTAACCACGGGGGGTGGTTGGCCCTCATAGGTGACACGTGGGACTTCCAACAATTTGCCAAGCTTTCCTCTTACAAATCCGGGGTGTTACAGCCATGTTTGGTTTACGTTTGTCATATCATATAGCAACAATTTTTCTACCTTGAACGGTTGTTGTATCAACCCACGTTGAACAAGTTTATCACCAAGTCCTTGTTGACTAAATCAATGTTTTAATAAAAGTATTGCACCAGCAAATTGATCGGAAAACATTGTGTTGGACATTGTAAAGCAATCTTTGGAACCACAATCATGTCTCGTGAAGTGGTTCAACCCCCACTCTTTTAAAGTTCCAAATGTTGTCCCTAAGCTTGACCATTTATTAAGGAGGAAAGAATATCTCTAAGAAAGCTTCGATTAACTCCTCCCAAGAAGTGATAGAATCACTAGGCAACTCAGCCAACCATCTAGTAGCTTCCCCCGTCAAGGAGAATGGGAATAATCTTAGTTGAATCAATTCTTATAAGATGTTCATGAAAATGAATGGATCAACAGTATCCACAAAATTTCAAAGGTGTTCATGAGGATTCTCATGAGCTAAACCTCCAAACATTCCTCTCATTTGGAGCAGTCGTAGCATTATTCTGGTTACATGGAACATCGCCCTCCCTATTATAGGCGGTAAACGGATAGATCCAATGGTTGCAATGACATTCACGTGCATGTCATTCAAGTCACCCATCTGATCATTTTGCATATAGTGACTACCGTTGTCACTACCCTGATCACTCATGTTTTATACCTGTAAATAAGCAAAACAACACACCAAACAACAATCTACTATAACTCAACAAGTTTACAAACTAACTTAACTAATTAAATTATTTGCCACCATTCTCCGACAGCGACATCATTTTTTATAATACTTAAATTATCCTAAAACAATTAGAAGAGTAAGTGGTCGTTGTCAATAAAAATACCCAATAAAGAGTCAGGTCGAAGCACACAAGGATTGGTATAATGATAAGAATTTAACTACGAGATCAAGAATGCAAACCTATTCATTGTAGCACATTAAGACAAATGGGTGGATGATTCCTCCAAACATACTATAAGAGTTTGAAGTATCAAGTGTCACAAATAAACTAAAATTTAGAAATTCAAGTAATTAAGAAGTAATCTAGGGGTGTGGGGATTGGAATTTATGTCATGTAGGGGTAATCGTATTGCTCAATAGTGCTAAACAATCATGGATAGGTTAAGTCGTCATTAATGACATTAATCTTCTTTCTTTCTCATTGTACCAATACATAGATCTCCTTTCGATCTCATTTATGTGAATCAAAAATCAACCCAATACCTTACGGAATCTCTCTTTCGAGCAGATCTGGGCAAATAGATCTGAACCATAATCTTTCTTTCGAGCAAACCATAGAAATCAAACCTAAATTTCATCCATTAAACTAATTACCCACTCCAATCGATCTCTTTCGAGCATCAATCCGAGATCGAGAATAGGATTAAGTCTACAACCATAACCCATGAGTTAACCCCATTCTTTATAGCCTAAATCTATGAATGAAAAGCAATAAAATAGAGCTCAACACAATGCCCACTACATTATATCGACCCCATAAATGCACCCCTAGAATTGAGGTTTTAGCCACACATCATAAAGAGTAAAGAAATTATACCTATCATGAGAGAAGCCATGGATGTGATGAAATTAAGTAATTATAATCAACACCCATTTTGATTCCAACTTCAAATTGTCAATTCAAAAGTGAAATCTAAGACCCCAAAGCTCAAGATGTTCTTCACAAGGTAAAAGTTTCATACAAACACTCTCAAAAACTCTAATCCCAAAAGCTCTGAAAAACTCTCCAAAAAGAAACTCTTCATTTTGTCTCTCCTTTGGGTTATTTATAGTTTTCCAAAATTTGGCCCAAAATTCACTGTAACCAATTCGTTAACATTAATCAGGCTTGCAAAATAGGATCTGTGGATCATCATATGTTCCTTAGCTCATCTTTACTTTGCTTCATCCTTTAGGTGTTTGAACATCGATTTGCGAACTCGATAGAGTCCGCCTATCATATTCGGCAGACCATGAGTTACCATCTTTGTTCACTTTTTAAGCCTTCATTTTTCATTAGAGTCGCGTAACCTTCGATGATGGTCATCTTGTTCACCTTTCATTTTCAGGCGAGTCACCATTTCGCTTTTTAGTTCACCAACTTGCCTTGAACATCTTCATGTGTGAGAACTATCACTTTCAGTGAGGTCAGGACACTTGAGTGATCCGCCCTTTTGGTTAGGCGACTGCCAACGTGGAGTTTATACTTCTTTCAGCATTTTTGGCCTTTCTTTCATGCATTCATCCTTGCCTTGTCCTTTAGCTTTCATAGTTGCAAATCATCAAAATATCATCAGAATAGGACATAATTAGGCATAAAGGACACTAATTATTGAACTAAAATTGTCTCAAATGAGTTTAAATATACCACTCATCACTTAATATGATTTTGTTTGAGGAAAGAAGACCTATATTTAATCTCATTCATATGGTTCAATTATTAGTTGTTTGTAATAATATTTTTCAATTCGATCTTACTATAGTTAAAGATCATGTTCGTTGTTGATCTAGATGTTTAGTGGAACAATGGAAGCTATTAGTTACTAATGCTACAAGTGCTCTCAAATGTGAATGCAACTTATTGCTATTGTCCATGGATATTGTCTTAATTGTAACGACTTGAATCCTTTAATTATTGTTTTGTATGTATAAAACTGTGTAGTTTTTTAGAATGCCTATGCTTATGGAGTTTTGCTTTTTAGGATTATAATAATGTTATCTTTCTTCTAGCATAACAATTGTGTTGAATTATTTTATTCAGTTTTCTTTCTACCCTTTAGTGTTTGGCCTAGTGGTCCATATATGGGTGAAAACCTTGGTTAATGGGGTAGTTATGATTTCAATAGTTCCATCATTTATGCAATCTTAACATAAGATAAGCACAATTTTTTTCAAAGATTGGATGACAAAGTTAGACTATTTATCTTAGATTAAAAGCACATTGACATAGATAAATTAGTCAATCATAAATGCGGGTGCACTCTAATGCATACTATCAGTTTCACAAATGAAAAAGATTAATGAGTTTCTCAATTGTTATGACTACATTTGCTTAATATGAGGGGAGAAGTCATGATTTGTGGCAGGTTGCTTGACCCATCGTCACCAAAATGTTTTGACCTAAAAAAAATCGGTGGATTATATCTTGACCTAATAACTACTTTGACTCATTTTGATATGTTCAAATTCGACCCACCCCACCTATTTCTCACCCCTACGTTCATATGTAATTCCTGATCATATGTCACGATTCATGACCACTATTTGTGGTACATTACAATTTTTTTGAAGAAATAGGGAACGTATTTATTTATTCTCGTCCTTACAAGTCTTGTTTGCTTTTGTCATTTTTTCAGTAAATGTCAAGACAAAAGCTTTGACATTTTTCAGTTTGGGTTAGAGAAGACTTACCAAGAGTCACTTAGATGAGATTAGTGTGTAATAACACAGGACACCTAGGTGGATATTCATTCTCAACTTAGTTGTGAATGGATGATTATTTACTAAGAATGAGTTCGTTTAGATGGAGATAAATAGGTAGATAGCATCCAATGTTAATTGTGTGAAATGCAAGATGAAAGTTTTGATTATTTGTTTTCCCAACTTCATCTTCTCAAGACAAACCTGGAAACCGTGAAGGTCTCACCAAATCTCGATGAATGTGATCCTAATGATGCATTTGTTGTCGATCCTGAATACTTAATTTTGCATCATTAAAAGATGCAGTACTGAATGATGGTAGTACATGAAATGTACGATATATAAAATAGCATAATGAAACAACTAGATAAAACTGGACGTAGTGAGCTAAAAGAATAACTCTAAAGTTAGACTAAATAAAGTTAACTGAGTAGTAATGCATGCATGTGTACTTTAACACAAAAATGTATGACTGAAAATATGCATCAATAGAAAATACTAAAAATAATATAACTTTACTTTTCTTGGGGGTTTCTCTAAATCACAACTGTCACGACCTAAATTACACCCTAGTCGTAACATGGCGTATAGGATCCCGAGATACCCTATACAAGCCACTTAGAATACAAAGATAATAGAATCTTAAAGAGTTCAAAAGACATTTTTATATCATAAAGAGTTTGACAAAAAACATATATCATACATAAGTCTCAAAGCCATCTATTACATCAAAGAAGTGATTGGGATGTAACCCATAAATCACATACAAATGTTGAAATGAAATGACATGAAAGCAATAAAAGAGTCTCGGTCCTCAGAACATAAAGACTCACCAATCTTCAATGTCTAAAAGGGATCACTAGCCATGGGTATAGGATGTAGGAGTATCGTACCCTACATTAGTGAAGCAATATAAGAAAAAGTATGCATTAGTATATGGAATGTACCAAGTATGATAGCAATTCATAAGAGCCATGAAATCATGCTAACGATATTCAATATTAACTTGCTCTTTGTAATTGATCAAACAAATCATATATCCTTGGAAGAGGATATTTGTTCTTAATGATAAGCTTGTTCAATTGATGGTATTCAATACACATACAAAATGAACCATTTTTCTTTCGAACAAACAAAATTGGAGTACCCCAGGGAGAGATACTCGATCGGATGAAACCCTTATCAAACAAATCTTTCAATTGCTCCTTTAATTCCTTAAGTTTTGCTAGATCAATTCGGTAAGGAGGAATGGAGATAGGTTGTGTATCTTGGAGTAGAAAAATACCGAAGTATATTTTCCTTTCGGGAGGAACATCGGGTAAATCATCGAGAAACACTTCCAGAAATTCATTAATTACGGGTACCGACTCAAGAGTAGGCATTTCGGAATCCATATCCCTCACCCTAATTAGATGGTATATTTAAGACAAGAAACAATATGACCTTTTGCCACAGAATTTCCCTCTTTCAACTCTAGAATAGGCTCATTTGGAAACGGAAACTTGACCACTTGTGTTCTACAATCAATAGAAGCATAACAAGAATGCAATCAAACCATACCAAGGATAACATCGAAATCTAACATATCAAGCTCTACAAGATCAACATGAGTGACTCTATGGGATAAGGAGACGGGAAAATTTCTATAAACTCTCCTAGCCACAATATATTCACCAATAGGAGTAGAGACAAAAAAAAAGATCTAACAACACATCTAGAGAAATATCAAACCTCATAGCCACATATAGTGTCACAAAAGATAAGGTAGCACCGGGATCAAGCAAAGAATAAGCATCAAGACAAAATACTTTCAACATATCGGTAACCATATTGGGAGAACCCTCTTGCTCATGACAAGTTTGAAGTGCATAGAATCAGTTTTGCTTTGGAGCACTTGAACCTGAACCACTAGGTGGAGCTTGCCTACCTTCTCTTCCCTTAGCCAGAAGTGATGGACAATCTCTTATCTTATGACCACTCTTACCAGAACAAAAGCAATCATATGTACCAGCTAAGCATTTACCCTCATGCCTCATTCAACGTTTAGCACAAGTAGATGATGAATATCTACCACCATTTACTCCTTGAGTTTTAGGGTTAGACACCCTACCTTTGTTGAATTTAGGAGGAGCATTGGAGGAACCTTGATCGGAAAACCTTTGTTAGAACTTAGAGTGACCATGTCCATCAGACCTTGAATGTGAAAAGTCACCATCACCGATCCTTGCCTTTTTTGCCTCTCTAGATTTCTTCTTAAGTTTCTCTTTTTCTATTTGTTGAGCATGCACCATTAGACAAGATATTTCCATAACATTGATGAGCATGGCGGTACGACATTCTTTGACTACCATCTAAAACACTCCCAAATCAAACTTACTCATCCTTGCCCTAGGGTCGGCAACAATAGTAGGAGCATACCTAGACAATTGTGTGAACTTCAGAGCATATTCCTTCACACTCAAGTATCCTTGACAAAGGTTGATGAATTCAAGTACCTTTGTCTCCCTTATCTCAAAAGGAAAAAACCTATCAAGGAAAGCGACCTTAAAAATTTTCCAATCAAGAGGACCTGCATCAACTGCCCTCTCTTGTTTCCATTGGTTGAACCAAATTTGAACAACACCCTTAAGTTGATAAGCAGCAAATTTCACCTTTTCTACTAGCGTCACTCTCATGACCATCAACACCTTATACATTTCATCAATGAATTCTTAAGGATCTTCCTCAACCTTGGAACCATGAAACTCCGGAGAATACATTCTAGTGAAGTCTCTACCTCTAGTTGTCATTGTACCCACATTTGTGTTCACGAGGACCATAACCTCCATATGGGCTTAAGCTGTCATGGATTGGGCCAACACTTGAAAAGCAGCCCTAAACTCTGCATTAGTCACTTGTTCGGCCAAAGGGACGGCCAAAACTTGAGAAGCTTAAGGAGGAGCTTTTCGTTCAACATTCTCATTCACATTCCTTCAAGCGTATTCTCTTCAAGGGACCATATCCTAAAAAGCATCAGATAGGGATAAAGAGAAAGACGTAGAGTTACACTCTATTGCACAAACTTAGAGTAATGAAAGAAGTGGAGTTTCTTAATCATCTTATAGCTTCTTATTCATAAATGTGGCGCGCTTCATACTCATGAACAAGACTCTACTCGACGTGGCTTAGAGACTTCCAAGAACCTTTCTAAACACTGTGCTTTGAATACCAAGTTTGTCACAACCCAAAGTACACCTTAGTCGTAATATGACATATACGACCCCGAGAGACCCTATGCAAGCCACTTAGCATACATACACAAGCTAATAGAATCTTAAAGAGTTCAAAAGATATTTTTATATCATAAAGAGTTTGACAAAAAGTGGAAGTCTAACATAAGTCTCAAAGCCATCTATTACATCAAAGGAATGGTTGGGATGTAACCCATACATAACATACAAATGCCGAAATCAAAAGACATGAAAGAAATAAAAGAGTCTCGGTTCTCAAAACATGAGGACTCACCAATCTTCAATGTCTAAAAGAGATCACTAGCCATGGGTATTGGAGGGAGAAGCTCAAACCTTACAATAGTGAAACAATGTAGGCAAAAGTATGCATTATTAGATGGATGTACCAAGTATGATAGCAACGCATAAGAGTCATAAATCATGCTAAAAGTACTTTATATGACTTGGAATAACCAAGATAAATGATAAAATAACATGTTTGAAGATATATTCCATAACCATGGTCGATGCAAGCTAAACATCATTAAGACACATTTGAGATACTTCTAGAAGTAACCTTAGTTCATTATTGTAGGAGATTTACATTTAACCGACATAGACCATGTGAGCAATAGCATGGAACCTGGTGTCTATCCCACACCGAAAAGAGATGTCCTTACTTGCCAAGGTAAGAACCATAAACTTCTAGCTTAGGTGGATCCACTAGCCAATGTCTATCTAAGACAACCTATGGTGGCACATAGTTATGGGATAGGGAGATTTCTACTAGAAACCTGACATCAACTACAGGAGAGCTTCTATCTCGATATCCTCTCGGTGCTAAGCATAAATCCCACAAAATAGTAATTAATCTTAACTTATCTTATTATCCATGGAAGGTCACATAAAGTAGCCAATTCAAGCTACAATATCTCCTTAGTCTCGATTCATCTTAGGTGAGAAAACCTTTCAACCTTATGAATCCTTTATGTGAGAAAATCCTTTCACAGCAACAACAACAATGATGATTTACTATCAAAGAAACCTTAAATCATTTTCATCAATTTCATAAAGAAACATGCATATCTTTATAAATTCATCTTTCATAGTTCAAAAAGCTTCATCATATGATCAAAATCTATAAATCATGGATCATGCATGGGTTCAAGTAAATTTAACTTAAAAACATGTAATTATCTCAGTTCATGCAAGAAAAAAAGTATAAAACAATCAATTACAACATAATTGAAAATAACCCATGAGTTTGAATTAACCCTAACTTCAATAGGAGAATTCTAACTTTTAAAATTTGAGAATTTATGAATCCTATGGAGGAAAGAACTTCATAGGTGAATACTATCATACCTTGATGTCAAAACCCCATAGTAAATGGTGAATTTGGAGACTTGATCTTGAAACCCTAGACTTCTTCAAGCTTTACATAGAGAAATTTTGGGGAAGAACTTGATCAACTTTAGGGATTTTAGGAGAATGAGTTCAAGTGGGTAATTTTGGGGTTTAAAATGTTTATATAGGGCCTATGGTAGAAGGGAAAACGACATAGCATTGGGTTAAGACAATTAGGAAATGACCTAAAAGCCCTTAAAATAAAATTGTTGAACCTTCACTGATGGTTCAGTCGTATGGTCCGTAGGTCCTACTACGGACCGTCCTGGTCAACTATAGGTGGGGTTTAGGGACTCGTTCTTTTACCTTCAAATGATGGGGCCCATGTACGATTGGTAGGCTTACCTACAGACCATACATGGACACCGTAGGTCCTAAAAGATTTTAAATAAATTATACTTCTTTTTCCCTTGTCACCTACGGATGCCACCTACGGCCTGTAAGTGCTCCAACCAACCGGAGGTCACACCTGAAGCCCAAAAACTAAATTTTTTCCATTCTTTTCAAATCCGAGGTGTTACAACAACCATCATGTGAGTCTCAGGATGATACAATGTCTTACCCATATTATCACAGCTATCTAATATCTTGTCAGGAAAAAGGATGAACTTAACTAATGGATCCAATCTCTAAGCCCTTACCAGAGGCTTTCTAAGGAGTCGCCTGAACCAACGACACGATCCTAATCCTATGTTGGTGGCATAGTTTTGGTGTTTGAATTATATAAATCCTTACCCAACTCAGGGGTCAATACTATTCCCAAAACATGTATTGTGCTCAATGACTGTTAAGATATCCCACTTTAGGGAAAATGTCCCACATTAGGGTAATTAAAAATTAAAAATATGATACTTTGAGTCTATAATTAATCATAGTGCTTTAAAACTGAACTAATCTGAACTTTAATTTACTTTAAAAATTGATTGTGCTATTATGAAAATATGACTATGTTTTCTCATATCTGAAATATACTTTCTTTAAACCTAAACATGCTTACTTAAGAAACTATTTATACAAATATTCATCTTAATGCAAAATATACTTTCTTGAAACTATTTTAAAGTAACGTACTTGAAAGACTTCTTTAAACTTGTAATATACTTTACTCATGAAAATAATGCATAAGAAATTAATACGCCAAGATTTTCAAATAACTTTAGCCAAGAGAGGGTCATGTGGTAGAATAGCATGAACCCTAAATCAGTCAAGGATCATCAACAAGATTGTAACGACCCGAGAGTACACCCTAGAAGTTACACGGCATACTTGACCCCGAAGGGGTCTCGTACAAGCCCTTAGCATATCTTGAACATGAGATAGTAGAAAATTATGGGAGAATTTAAAACTTTTCTTTACAATTGAAATCTTTATAAAAGCAAGCGGAAATATTTCTATATTTTGTCTCAAACCATCTAATACGACTTTAGAATATAAAACTTTGGGACGCAGCCCATACAAAGTCTAAAACATAAAAGTAAATGACATAAAGGAATGTGGTTATTGTCCTCGAAATTATGAGGACTCACCAAGTCTTCAATCTTCCTTAGCTCCTTAGAAACCTATCTCCAAGTAAACTCAATCTCCAAACCCTACATTTTATTAGAATATAGGCAATATGCGTTAGTACAAAATGTACCAAATATGAAAGCTAGCATAACATCATAAGAGCATCTCAAATGGTTAGTCAACATAAGACATAAGCATAGGAGACAATAACATGAACATAACATAAACATCAACACAAGCATCATATAAACATAAGTCAACATAAGACATATTTAATGAGTATAGGAGATACATCATGTTCATGGCATAGTCTTTACTTAGACTTTCATGGCTACAATACTTCAACCTTAGGTCCTTCATATTACAAGAGAACTACTTAACAAGCCACCTCCAAGTATATTTGTGCAATGCAAGGATAGCATCCCATACTACAATCCAAGCTAAGTACCTCTCCTTGGTCGTTCTTGGCATAGTCCACCTTCATATTCAAGACTTAGGTCTTCATGTCATCTTAATCATAATCTATGTACAAGGTCAACTCTTAAGCTTCTCTATGCCATAAGGGTACCATACTTCTAAGTAACCCCAAGACACACTTGTGCAATGCATGGAAGGCATCCCATACTACCCTCCACACTAACCATAGCCTTGAAGTCATCCTAGTCATATTCACCCTACTTTGGCCTCATCATTAGCTCAACTCTCATAAATAAGGAAATCTCTCACCTTAAGTCAACTACAACTAGGAAAGGCAACTCTAGCCCAATCCTATCTCAAGACTTCTCTTTAGTGACGCGAAGTCATACTTGTGCAATGCATGCATAGCACCCCATAATACCATACATGCTAAGTACTACCTTTAGGTCCTCATGCTAACACTTCTTGGTTTGGAACCTAGTTCGTCTCTTTAACTTTAGAACACTATGACGTACTCACTTAAGCACATCTTAGTTCATTAATCGGTTGAACCCTATGACATACTTATTTTAGCATGTCTAAGTTCATTACTAGCATGGACCCTATGAGATACTACTCTAAGCATGTCTAAGTCCATTTATACTCTTGAACACTATGAGGTACTTCCCTAAGTAAATCTTAGTTCAATTATGCTTTAGAACACTATGAGATGCTTCTCAAGCATGTCTTAGTTCATAGGATATGGAGATTTGTACTAGGAACCTTGAATCCACTATGTGAAGGATCCCATCTCATGAGACCTAACTTTGGGAAAACCCACACTCTACTACGTAAGAGTTCCCCCTTTAACTTGGATAGTCCTCACATCAACTAGGTGTCGCTCTCCATTCTTCTTGGAGTCTGGACCCTATCTTGTGTGACACTCCATCTCATTGCCAATATCCACTTGGAGCCAAGCATACACCCCAAGATTTACTTGTTAAGCCTTACTTAACACTCATAACTCATGGAAGGATGTCCTTGACAATCAATCCATGTTCAAGTGATTCTATCACTTCATTCACTCAAGCCCTAAAACTACAGCTATCACAACAACCTAAATTATAAGACACACTAATCTCAAGTCTTAGTCATAGGCGATTCTATTCACAATTCATCACAAATCCCAACTTCAAGCACTACAATTCATAATTGATCATACAATCATCAATCTAGTATCAATACATGTTTACATACTTCAATTATTGAACAATTGGTATTCATAAACTCAATTCTAGAAGATTACCTTGAACCTTCAATTTCACCTTTCATGGCATAAACCCACATAATTCAACTCACCAATTTAGACTAGGGCGACCATGAGAAACATGTAATACCTTCATTATAACATAAATCACTACCAAATCAAACATAAATAGGTACTATCCAACTATTTGTAGTCATACCCAACTATACCCACAACAATGGAAGAAACCCTAGCTTTGGGGTTCTTCTTCACAATTTGGGGAATGAACTAGGGGACTCTATGGGTGGAAGAACCCATAGATGAAAATCTAAGCATACCTTAATCAAATCCCTAGCACAAGCCTTTAGCAATGGAACCTTTGATCTTGACCCTAGCTTCAAGCCCTAGCCTCTTCTTCAATGGGGGTTCTTTCTAAAGAGAGAAATATTCTTTAGAGGGGATGAAGTTGGGTTTTCTTTGGATTCTAGGGAGAATGACTTAATAGAGGTAATCTTAGGTCTAATAAACATATATACTTGTTAGTAAAGGAGTGGGAAAGTCTTGGTTAAAGTTTTGGAGAGATTACTTAAAGACCCTAACTTAAAATACGAATTCTTGTGTCTTGCCCGCTTGGGCTCACCCTTTGCACTAGGTAACTCGCCAAGGGTGCTCGCCAAATGAACCCTTGGGTCGCCCAATATTCTAGTGAGCTTGAAATTTGGGCAGTCCACTAGGCGATCTAGGGAGCTAAAGGGCGATCCGCCAACCTGTTGGCGAGCTGCGACTTAGCTCGCCCTTTGATCCAGAATCTATGAAAAATGGGACAGCCCACTAGGCGATCGTAAGGCACAAGGGCGACTCACCCAACCCTTTGGGCGATCATGAAGTCCTATCGCTAGAAGGCCCCTCAAAGAACAAGGTTTCTTTCACTCCTTCTTGCTAGCATAGGTCCTTACTTGCATCCTAGACTTCTTCCTTGCTCAATTAAGGTCTAAAACAGCCTAGACATTCACTTAAGGGTACACTAATCCACACAATAAGGCTCTAGTTCAACCTATCATTTTGCGAGTTATTACAAAGATATAATATAATGATACCAAAAATGGAATCAATAATGAATACATTTGAAATAGATAAATTCAAAAATCATGAACTTTGAGTAAGCATCCTAATTTGATCTTACTAACTGAAACTATAGATGTAGGGTGTAAAAAAAAAAAAAACCGAGTTCCTCATTATGATAGTCTTACAAAATGCTCCACAAATCTTGACGAAGAACCTTAACTTTATAAAGAACAATCAAGATTATTTTCTTTTGATATCCCTGAATTCGCTTCTTGAAAACCCTATGGCCAAGGGTTAAGATTTATATTAGTAACTCATTATTAGATGATGAAATTTGATCTGGAAATCTTGAAATCCTTGGAGAAGGACTTACCTTTATGAAGAACCGTGGAACAAAAAATCTAACTTGATGTTCTTGATCTTTTGGAGAAGGAGAATTAGGGATTTTAAGATTTACCATACGTATTTGGATGTTATTAGATTATAACATGTATGGAAGTTAATTGAGAATGAAAGGGCAAGAATACCCCTCTTGGAAGGTAAAATATAAGGAAAACTGAAAAAAGATTTTCTAATGAATTTGTGGGCAATTTGGTGATACGGAGGTCCCATCGCCTAACTATTTGGTGATTGCCAAAGTAGGGCTTTGGATCGCTAAATTTAACAGTTCTTGAAGGTTTTCAGATCATTTTGGTGATTTAGTGATGTGATACAAAAAAACATCGATGATTTTCCAAACTAACATATATCATCACAAAACTCTCCAGTCCATACATGTTCTAGTGAAACAACCCATAACTTTCTACATTGAAATTCGATTAGCGAATGCTCGGTGAGGTTGAAAATAAGACTCATAAGTCTTTGATTTGATAGGTAATAGGACACATAACTCTTCATATTATATCAGATATTCTAGTTTAAAGTTGACCCAATTTAAAATTTATATCAAAACTCAATCAGTAAAGGATCTTTCAACTAAACTTTGTGCTATAAGATTCTAATGATCTTAATTAATCTCCAAAACTCTTCTCACACTAAAGAATTGAGCTTAAAACACTTCCCACTACGCTTCTCCTTCTGAATACTACACTTCATTAGTTGCAACTTATATCTCTCACCAGGATACATATGACTAATCTTATCAAGGTCTAAGTCTAACTGCATTCTTTTATCGTGTTCAATCCTAAGTCAGAGTTACAAGTTGTAACACAAGATGATCATACTTGTGTAAACCACAAAATTCATGTTCTAAACCTTTGTAGTAACTTTCATCCCAAGAATACAACTTTTTTATTACCACTTTAATCAACCTACCTTTAGCTCTTAACAAGAAGTCACTAGTCCTATATTAATGTAATTATCCTCATGTATATTAACATGATATTCAAGTCTATCATAATAATCACTTTTTGAATTTCTATGTAACCTATTCTTCTAAGAATTTCACACCTTCCTATTATCTCTTCCAACTTAAATTTCATGAATTACTACAAAACATCTCACCAAATATTCTCATCTAGCTACATCATATAACCAAGTTTTATTTTAATCTTCCTCCACACCTAAAACCTTATGTAGGAATAAGCATATGATGATTCTAGGAACTTAGCATAAGCGTGAATCTATATGAATTTCATAAGCATGGGTCATGCATAATGTTGATATGAGAGACATAAGTAGGGTGTCACAATGAATAGAATCTAAGGAATTCACTAGAGTAGAAATAAATTATTATCTCATCATGACTCTTTCGGAACACATCACACTATCATCTCCTCGTTAGATTTAAATCCAATATTCTAAGTTTTTGGGCCTATTCTATATTCTCTTAATTGAGATATATTCACTTTACTTTAATGATTAGGGAAACACTAATCACATGACTATTAAACCCTCTTTGATGGACCATAGCCGCAAATACTAAAATTTCTTCTAGGACTTCTTTTTGAAATACCTCTCTTAACTTTTTCCTGCTTCTATAGTTATCTTCCTACAACTGCTATTCTTATTAGTGTCTATTGATGCTTTATTTAATTCCTAATAATCTAACTTTTCCTTCTTAGACTACTAATACCGCTCTTTTGAGTTCATATCTGCCTAATTGAAGGAAACTTAACCTATATTAAGAGGCTCATCATTGTTTATCTATAACCCCTTTGACCAACAATATAATGCTTACATCAACATACTTTACATTGGAAGCTCAAAGATACTAAATAGGCACACATAAAAAATCATAAGCTTAGAGACTCATACGACTATATACTGTCTTGGTTACATATTAATCTTCTTAAGACTTCAAGATTTCTTCTTCATAAAGATTTCTCCGTAACTTACTACCTCATAACTAACATATTGGGTGCATAACTATATATATATACTTTACTCAATCACTATCTCAACTCTTTTAATGTTACTATACTTCTAAATTCACACTTTTTACTCTGGGCAATTCTGCTACTTATGTCTCAAAACATCATAATCACGCTATCTTTCAGGTGACAACGCTACTCAAACATTCTAAAACATACTCATTCTCTAAAGGTATCATTTATAGAAGGTTGGAAAAATGAATTAAAAACAAACTTTAATTTTGTGGGGATCTTATACCCCCCACCCCCTTATACCATTTTAAAGAGGGATACACTTCCCCTTAGAAAGACTTATTCAGATTTGTGTTAAATGGTGAATGACACGTGCTGACATGTGGCTATTATTTTAAAATTTTATTTCTTTTAATTCTTTGAACTTTTCCTTTTCTTTATATCATTATACATTATATTTTATTTATTTATTATGAGTCCGAGATTTGGACTCATTTAGGGCTTTATTTACAAAGATTTAGTGTCCTCAAATGCTTATTTTGTGCCAATAACTGATGTAAAACCCTTGATTTCCAGGTATATGGATTGAGGAACAAAGCAAAGATACTAATTTGCAAAAAGGAACAAAACGAGTGGAAAGAATAAAGAAATGCAAGCTTGGTGATCGCCAAGTCCACTTGGCGAGTTACCGAATGGCTATTTGACCGCCTAAAGTTCCAGTGTGCCAAACCCTGAAGGAAAAAACCAAGTTGGTGAGACAAAGGAGCATTTGGTGGATCACCGAGTGGTTCCGCGATACAGTGTTGAATCGTCCAAAGTTACAGACCTTGAGTATGCTGAAGGCCAAGGCAAAAAGGCGATGGAAATGACCAAAGGGCGGCTCACCGGTGGCTCTTTGCAACATATTTTTGGCGACTATAAATACATTTTTTAACATTTAGTTTAGCAATCAATTAAATAGTGTCTGAGTTCATATTATTATTTTTGGAGAGTTTTGAACTGTGAGACAAGTTTTCTCTAGTTTTCCCTAAGCTTTGAAGAACTGATGTTTTTCACTTTTGAGAAATTGAAAGTGGGTCTTTGAGATTCTTCGAATTGGAACATTGTAAGGACGAAATCAATCTTACCCAGTTGATGGAAACTCAATTTGGTAACGATTTTTATCTTTTTATGATGTCTAGCTAAAACCCCAATTCTTGGGGTGTGATTATGTGATTATGGGCTGATTTAGTTTATGGGTATAGCTAATTGTTAGTTTAAATGTTGTTTAGAAGTGAGTTCAATCAGTAAATGCGGTTTAATTTAAGAATTTTAGTTGCCAATGCAGTTTTATTCTTGTGTTTTTGGCTTGCGAGAGAGAGAGGTTTTGAAACTAAGCTTATTGATTGATGGTCAGTAGGTATTGGGTTGACATGGGTTCAACTCGAGAGAGTGAATCCTAAACCCAATCCCACATATTCAGCTCGAGAGAGTGAATGAACTAAGGTGTGGGTTGTTCTTATTTTGCTTACTTGTTGATGTTCGAGAGAAATCAACTTGATTCGGGGTAAATTGTTCGAGAGAAAGTTTATCTCCTCTATAGTCTAGCTTACTCATTAATATCTAGGTTTTTTCTAATAGTTGCAATTACCCATTTGTCTATATTAGCCTATAGTTGAATCACATCCCAAGAACCCGTTTCATTATTGTTACTTCGTATTGATTTTCGTTGTTTGTAGTTGATAATCTAAACTAAAAGTCCCCATTTGACATTCGTGTCACCCCCTGATTTGAATTATGTTTTTATTCGACAAATTTTATCCCTATGACTGATTTGAACATATTCATACTTCCCAATTGATTCTTAAACATGTATCGCTCCATGTGGAATTCGACCCCAACTCATTTAGTTGATTTTTATACTGACTAGCAATCGTTGACACTTAGAATTGGATCAAGTGTCCTTGAAATCTTAATTAAAATGGCGCCGCTGCCGGCGAGTGGTGTTGTTTGAGATTTTTTTGGTGAAGTTGAATTTTGTTCTTTTTAGTCATAGTTGAATCTACTTATTTTTAGTTTTGGTTTATGAGTTGTTGTTTTGAAACAGAAGATATGAGTGTCAACGGAAGCAATGGTAGCCAAGTGGGCCACCAAGATGACATCAGCAATCTCAATGATGTCAATGAGCTGAATGCTAATGACCCTAATCTTGTGGGTAGAGTTGGCACCATTCGCTTGCCTTCGGCTGGAGGGAACTCAGTGTTCCACAATACAAGCACCATATTGCAGCTTTTGCAATTGAAAGGGTTGTTTGGTGGGTTGGCTCATGAGGATCCCCATGAGCATTTAAGGAACTTTGTTGATGTTTGCGGGTCGTTCTCCTTCGAGAACATATCCCAAGAGTCGGTCCGGTTGAGGTTGTTCCCATTTTCTTTAATGGGAGAAGCATGTAAGTGGTTGGCTGAATTGCCAAGAGACTCCATCACTTTGTGGGAAGAGCATGTCACCGCATTTCAAGTGCGATTTTTCCCTCCTTCGAAGATGATGACACTTAGGGACAGAATCCAGAGTTTCAAGCGTTTGGAGGGTACTCCATAAGACTTGGCTAAGATTCAAGAAGTTGGTGCTACAATGCTTAACTCATGGTTTGCCTAACAACGTTTTGCTGCAATACTTTTACCGAACCCTTGATTCGGTGAACAAGGGAGTAGCTAACTAACTTTCTCCGAGAGGTTTGATGCAACAACCTTACATTATAGCAGCCCAGCTCTTGGATGGTATGACCAAAATTAATCGGCCATGGTACACCCGTGAGGATCAGGTCTCCCCTCTCACTTTTAAATTGACAAAGGAGCAACTTGAGAAAGATAAAGAGAGGGACCAAAACATGGCAAATATCATGACCCAACTTGACATTTTGTCCAAAAATATCATGGGAACTGGTGCTAGGAGTGTCAATGTAGTGGGTGTTGGGTGTGTAAACCCCAAAGAGGCCAAGTTTGAAGCGTTGTCTAATGAGGAGGTGAACTTCCTAGCAAACCACCTGGTGGTTATCATACAAACTACCCGAGGCAGGTAGTAACCAAGGTTGGAATGGGGATTATGGCTAGAGAGATCGTGATAGAGAATGGATGGATTGTAATCCCACTTGGAAGGAAAGAGATGGGGAGAAGAATAGGTATGTTCCTCCACATGAGCGTCAAAAGCCCAAAGATTCTGAGGGTGGCTGGTCTGAGGATATACTCTCTCGTATTCTCAACAAAGTTAAAGGGTCCGATAAAATTTAGAAAGAAATAAAGGAAGATGTATCGACCCTTAGCCAGACATTTACCTCTCATTCCGTCTCTATCAAACATTTGGAGACCCAAATGGGTCAAATTTCTTCTCATTTAAACCCGAGAAAACAAAGGGGGTTGCCTAGTGACACTATGGCAAACCCCAAGTGTAACACCCCTCAAAATGAAGTAGGATAAAGTAGAGCCTCACATGGGTTTTATACATTAATAACTTGTTAAAATAATGAAGAATAGCCTTTTAAGTCATTTTTAGAGAGTTTGGAAGTCAAACGTCAAGGGACAACCAAGACGTTCGGAAACTAGTCTTTTACGTGTTGGTGTGTTCTAGTATGTTGTTCAGGTTTTTATGTGTTGTTTGGAGACTAAAATCAGTGGAGGTGACCCTAGTGTCTTAATAAATATTTTTAGGGTCAAAACGTTTGAATACGACGCCCCGGGGCCACCCTAAGGGGTCCCGAGGAGGACCCCAACCTTGGCCAAGCAAGCTGCCAAGGCAGCTTGAAGTTGTGCTTGGAGGGAGCATGTCCGCGTCGCGGACTAGCTCCACCAAGGGCCAAATGTTTGGTCCACGTCACGGACATGTCGCAAACTCTACTGTCTTGGAATTTAATTTATGAAACTTGTGGGAACACCTCCGCGTTACGAACTTGTTTCCCGACGAAATCTGTGAAAATAAAACTCAAGTTTGACTTGTTTAAAAGGTCCAACTAAGTGAGGGGTAGTTTGGGTACTTTGGGGAATTATTATAAACGGTTATTCTACCTATTTTAGGGTATTTTAACTTGGTTGAAACCCCAACACCTAGAATGAGACCCCATTCTTCAAATTGACCCTTCCATCTAAAAAATAGATTCTCTTAAAAACTCCATTGAAGACCTTGATGAAGCTCAAGCTAAAAGATGGGTTTTCAACTAATTTCTTCTTCAATTTCATGGGTATTCAATAATTAAGGTATGGTAACTCTTGATTCTTGAATAACCTCTCATTCAAGGAGTCCTATCAAAGATTTTGAAACGAGATTCAAAGACCAAAATTCTCAATTATCAATCTAAACATGGGTCCTTTGTCAAACGATTTTCTAAATCATTATATTGATGAATTGATGTGGAATTAAGGTTTTTAAGATAATTTTCAGAGGAATTCTTGAAGAACCCATGATCCCCAAATTCTCAAAAATTGGCCTGTGATATGGGTCTTTGTGAATATGATTTATATTGGTGAAATTATGTTTAGATTAGATTGTATTGATGTTTCCTATGATTATATATACTTATTCATGTTGAATTGTTGGTATATTGATGAGTTGAGAATTATGGTCTTATGGGAAAGGTTATGGGTTGATCCCTTTGTTTATAGAATTATACTTAGATTATGTTTATGCTATTGAATTACATTGTTGATTCCTATTTCCATCTATGTCGATTGATTATGAATTGTTGAGGATTGATCTAACTTCTAGTCTATAGTATGGGAATTGATATTGTGTGGTTTGACCCACTTATGGTGACGGTGTTTACTTCTTGTCTATCTATGCATGTTGAGATCATGGCCTTGAAGGCAATAGATGTAAAGTGAATTGATGATTATGATGCATATGTTTATGAAGTATGAAGGTTATGTATGAAATCCTCAATGCTAGCATGATGTTTAAAGTGTGTTGATGATGAGGAGTATAATGTGAATGATAATGTTAGGGATAAGGTGTGGTCTACATGATTGATTATGTTAAGTACTATTGTGGAATGACCCATACCTATATGATCCCTATATGAATGTGTGATCACATACATGTTAGGAGTACCTATTTAATGTTGAATGTGTCCTTGTCTCCTATGATGAAGTGTGGGTGTGTGGTCTAGAATCCCTAAAGGCTCTATATGTGAATAGCTCATGATTAGGGGACATTGTGAATGTGTTGTGATCCCTTGAAGGGAAGTGCACTCAATATTAATGTTGTTGCTATTATGTCACTATGAGGACCAATATGTACACACACTCTACATGTATAGCTATGAATATGATGTGTTATGGTGTCTATTGAAAGGTT
>JAJOOR010017264.1:0-38277 GCA_036250505.1 Solanum acaule
AGAGAGGGTTCCTTTTCTAGTTCAACCAACTCATAGTACCTCTTCCCAAGAAAGGCCCCATTTCTTAGTCATAGCCAATCTAGGTTCATAAGGATAGCTCATTTGACTTTCTTAGATAAGGATTCTCATGCCGTTCCGGCTCCATCCATCTCTAAGTCTATCATTTCACTCAAGAAGGGAACATCACCCTAAGGCCCATCCTTCAAGGTTATACATTTACTTAGGAAAGCTAGACTCATAAAAAGGCACTATGCTTAAGTCTACCAATTCAAGTCTTGGCCTAGAATTCTTCTTTTAGCATTTATAGGAAGAGCTCCATTACTAAGTCATAGCCCAACCAAATATTCATATATATACTCAAGCATTCATGACAGAAGACAAGATACTGAAGTCCAGCATATGAACTACAACATCATCTTATAAAGACTCATCATAGTCCATTCTCACCACTTATCACCATTTCGAGAGAAACATGCTTTCACATTAGCATAATAACACTCTATACAATATCACTTTAATACCATTAGGACCTCTTCACATTATAGCTTCATACAAACTTTACATATAGCTTCATATAGGACTTTACATATAGCCTCATATATGTATAAAAAATACAACAATATAATAACACTCATATAATGCCCTTCATGGCCTCAATTCACAATAATACCACACAAGAATAAGATATAACACTCCCACCAAAGATGGACTCAACCTACCAACAACAATCAATTCAATAAATAGAGTTCAAGCTTTCTTACCATAATCCAAATCCATAGCCAAAATCACCAAAATCCAAGCAATCATCAATACTTCACCCATAAGGCTTACCACCCTTAATTCACCCATTATCAACAATTAATCATGAATAAACATTAAACAACACAAGAGATATCCATACAATTCACTTTACACATATTTCCATCAACTTTGAATTTATAGAAATAGACCCACTTCATAGCAAATTTAGGGTTTTAGTGAAAACATGGATTCGTGAAGAAAGTTCATATAAAATCATCAATTATACTTTAATTCACCAATGTAATGCTTTTGAAAACAATTTATCAATGAACCCATGCTTAGAATAGAAATTAGGCCTTTTGTTCTTTGAAGACTTTTGAAACCCTTTTGAATGGACTCCTTGAAAGAAAGGATAATCAAGGATCAAGGGTCACCATACCTTAGACTTGATGAATCCCACGAAAATTTGATGAAGAAACCTTGAAATCTAAAACCCTAGGTTCCACCTCTTCTTCTTCCTTGAGCTTAAGAGAAATATAGAGAGAGCAAAACTTTGGGATTTGAATTGGGAAAAGAGAGTAAATGACTTGTTAAAAGACTTAAAACCATATATATTTATCATATAAACCATTTAAAATCAACCCCACATAATAAACGACTAAAACGAAATTACTTAAAAGCCCTTCATTTGGGCAGCCCCATCAGGGACCACGCCCACTTGGACGGTCCTTGAAGGGCACCACGGTCCGTGGTGGTGCCCGTGGTCCATGGACCAGTAGCTCCTTCAACCCTTTTTGGCCTTCAACCACCCTAATTTGCTAAGGCACCTTCACGGGCACTTTGATGGGCCGTGGTCAATCAAACGACTCGTGAAGTGCCTCGTGAACTTGGGGCAGTGTCTTGGCCTCTTAGCCTGGCCTCCCATGTGTCTAAGGCATCTTCAAGGACCCCTTCACGGACCGTGGTCCACACCACTTGTCGTGAAGGTGGTTGTGAAATCTTAGGCAGTGGCTGCCAAGCTTGGGTAGCCTTGGCCCTTTAGCTTAGGCTTGCCCTTTTGCCTTGGTGGCTGCCCTTCCCATGCACCACCAAACACCTATAGGTCATCTAGGCTACTAGGTCTAATGCACACCTTGATGCCCTATGAAACACATAAAGTCTCATCTACGAAACTATTTCACATACGACACACTATAGAACCATAGCTCTTGGCTCTAGTTCATCCTAATTCATTTTGAGGGGTGTTAAAAGATCCACGACCCACTTGACGGTCCGTGGTCCCTTTGATGGTCCATCAATGACTCCGTGGAAGGCCCCTGTCCGATTTTATGTTGGGTTCATTTTTGTCTTTACCCCTATGTGTTGAACACCTAAACTACGTCGTTTTACTCAGTTTAAGCCTAATAAACTAATCAGAACATAATCAAAACCTTTATTCACCAAAATTCACCAGAACATAGAGCAAAACAGAGGAGAAAGAGTCGACAACCCGTCAAGAACACACAACATGTTTTCTTCATTTCCAGTCTCAAAATCGAAGAATTTCTCCGTTGATTTTGTCACCAGGTATGTGGGATTTCACTAGTGGGTTCCTTTTATCCACTAAGTGCCTAAAATTCAGTCAGATTCTTGATTCAGTATATCTTACTTAGACCTAGGGTTTTTAAAACCTTAGATATTGGTTGTGATTTAGTTGTTATGTATTTTTAATCAGATTATTATGTTTTCATGAAATCGTTGCTTATTCCCTTGAACAAAACTCATAACCCTAGTTATGTAGATTCTCTTAGTTCATGGATTACACATGCTAGGTTAGTTAAACAAATATACATGCTCCAGTTTTGAATGTTTCATTGTCAGTACCTAAATGTTACATTTTTAGATTTGCATGTCAGAATATTGAGCTATTCAGTATTTCAATTATGTTGTGTCATACATATTTTCAGTTGGGAGTAGGCTTAACACCGAGTTGGACTAGGGTTCAGCGTACCCTCATAGTCCCAGAACTACGTGCCCCCGTAGGTTTATAAGTCCCCTCTGTTGGGCATTTGATTTAGTGATCATGCAGTCATGCCTTTATACTCCTGGCAAGGTATATTGGGACCTCTCAATGGGGCGTATACATCGGACTCCGTATTTAGCTCACGTTGTTTTATGTCGGTTAATAGTTGCTCCCACAGTCAGACTCTAGTGCATTGAACATGTTTTCAATTATACTTCAGTATTCAGTCTTATCATATTAAATTTATGATTAGTACTTGGTAATTGCATTTACCTCAGTTATGAGATATATTTCAGTATCTATGTTTCTTTTCAGATTATGTCATTGCTCAGTTATGTCTGCTTAGCTTTTGTACTTTTTTCAACTATTATCTATATCATGCATGCTCAGTACATTTCAAGTACTAACGCATACTCTGCGGTACATCATTTCATGATGTATGCTCAGGTGTTCAGCATCCAGATCATGCATAGATCGGTTCCCGATCCGTATTCACTAGTGGTGAGTCCTCATACTTTGAGGACAATAGACATGTCTTTCATATTCAATATTTTATTTTAGTTTTCAGTTTTGCTAGAGTTAGTTGGGGGCATGTCCCAACAACTCTAGTCAATAGAGGCTTTTTAGACATAGTATTAGATTCAACTTTAGATTTGAGTGAATGTTTAGTATCGTTAAACTCTTAGTAGTTTTATATATATTCAAATAAGTATTGGGAAATCTCCATCTTTCAGTTATCTCTTGTTTTAGCTTCTGCATAGTATCTCTTTATTCAGTTGTTTTAGGATGCTTATAATATGCCAGCTTCAGGGTTAGCTTGGGGTCACTCATGATCCTAAGTCTCGTGTTTATGTTAAGGGGGTAGTATCGAGGCGTGACATAAGCCACCATCAAAATGAAGCTTTCACACTTTGAATCACCTCATTTGGCCAAGAAATGAGAGATATATGGGGTTTTGGTGTTTCTAGAATGAGCTGATATTTCAGCTATAACTGTACCAAATTTCAACACTTTTTTCGGAAACTAAAAATCTCTGACGGGGAGTTCCGAACTTGTTTGGAGCCCCGTGCAGGCAAACAAGATATGCAACCATACCAAATTCAATATACCTGACATAATGGTGCAGTCAAAATTTCCATACGAGGTCATCTTGACAAAAGTGGGTCCCACACCCAATCGCCGTTTTAAGTCAAAATCCACTAAAGGGGCTCGAAATTAGCTTGGAATCCTCGGGACATGAACGAAGGGTAAATCTAGATAAAACTTGACATTTCGGAGCTAACCGGCGTGTTTAGTCTAAATGTTTACTAATGTCAAACATAGGTTTAAACTTTAAAGTTAAAACGCCTAATCGCACCGACTCACACTGAAAATTTTATGAGTCATGCCTACCCTGCTACTAGCCTAAAATGACCCTTTTGGAACTGATGGAATTATCAAAGTTGGATTCTCATGTCATCTTCTTGAATTTCTAATAAAAAATAATTGTTCAAGGTCCAAAACACTAAAACTCACATAAAAAGTAAACGAACAAATAGGTGACCGAACTGCAGTCCCATCAAGTCATAAATGACTTGGGGTCGCTACAGGAAATATCTAAATGACAAAAAGGAGGCATAAACACTGAAATGACCTGAAGTTCATTACGAAATGACAAACCCTATCCCTTGGAAATATACTTTATAGAATATGTGTGATTGGTTGTTGTATGTTTCAAATAACAAATAAAATTTATCAATACCTTCTGTACAAACTAAGTTTTCAACCTTTGAATAACTGAATGAATCACCTTTGCATTGTATATCATGAAAGTTGACCCAAACACAACCAATATTTTACCATAAGTTTCCATGTGTCAACATTTTCCTCATGATTTTCATACTTGATTTGATACTCAGGATACTTGATGGTAAACATTTTTGCCCAATTTTAACGGGAATGAATAAATTGGTTAAAATAAATAACTTTTTATTTCTTAAAATTTAGCTCAAAATGAAAAGGGAATAGGATCAAATGTCACCAAACTTTGAGAAAAAGCTCATCTACGACATCCATTAAATTTTGAGTCATCTATGTTATTTCCGTTTGAGAAAAGGTTAATTCATTCCATTATATGTACCTGCAAAAACTAATTTTTGATGCAAATTAAAGAATGTAGAATATTCTCTATAGGCTTTGTCTGATTTTTCTATTTGTAAATTTGCACTGTCTCTCTGCACTTTTGCATAAGTAGAGGGGTACACATGAAGTTCAATTTTAAAGGGCATGCCGCACTTTATTGGTTACTTGTTCTCTATTTTTCTTATGTGTTGTATGCTTAATATGATTATGTTCTATTTGTTATATGAAGGGAAGCATTGGAGCAACACTAAATTAAGTTTTCTTTGTGTTTTCTATAGATCTCGGATTTGAATTGTGTTATCGGCCATTGAATTTTGAGTTAGGATGCGCTTCTTATAAATATTGTTTATATTAGGGTAGATCATTGCCTAGATTACACTCCATTGGGTTGCCTTTTTGTTTTGTTTTCAATTTGTTATACAGTAAAACTAACACCTTGAATGACGTTACGTAGCGCATATTGTATGGATTAGACGTACGTCACGAGTCTGAACTCTGTTTAAGGTAAGAAAAATCTAGTATTTAAATAGAGAATGATAAACTAACGGTTTCATTATTCACCATAGTACCATTGGAATGTATGACTTATAATAGTTTTTTCTATAATATTACTCAGTAATTTCATGAGAATGTTAGACTTAAGAATATAAAACTCATTATGATGCTGTTGAAATACGAATGGACTTAATCATTTAACAACTTTGGGGATTTTCCAAGTCGATAGAAATAAGATAAAGTAGTAATTGCGCGACTTGAATCTGCTTAAGCAAAAGTTAAATATTTCGTGCATCAACCTGAAAAATTGTTCTTATATTTTTTTGTATTGTACTTATACTTTCAACAACATATACAAATATGAGGATTGATTTATCATATGGTCATTCAACTAATATTTATTATATCAAAAAAAATTCTTTCTTCTTGATTCTAAGTTTCTTCAACAAAGAAAATAATTTTATGATATAATTAATTAGTTGACTGTCTATCTGAAAAATATAAGACACAGATAAAAAGATAAAAAATATACTTTGGGTTTAGCTAATCAATAAACTTCAGTCAAATTCAATTAAATTTACTAACTTGTCTTTTCATTTACATCAAAATGTATATGACACGTTTTACTTTAGGTAAAGATAATTTCAAATTAAATATTTTTACATCTATGAAAGAATTGAGAAAATCAAAACTCAGATTTTGTTTCAATAACACAAATTCTGAAAAAAATAATATTTTTTACACTCAAAATAAAATTATGCAAGCAAACAATATTCAATATATATGTGTCTATATATACAAAACTGTTATTTTATTTATATTTTGATGAAAAATGTTCCGCTAAATGGCTACACTTGCGATGCTTATAGCTAAAAAAATATTATTTCATATATAATTTGCGGCGAATACAAGTTTTAAAAATATTTCTTTCTTTTTTAAAGAGTTATATCCAATTGTCATCATATAAAATGAAACCACGAGAGTTAACTATATTAAAAACCGTGAATATAAGTGAAGACAAAAGAACAATATTATCTTCAAATAAACAAATTATAGATGAAATCATGAAACTATGCAAAAAAAATTGTTGTTAATTTGTATTACTAAAATATTTAGAACAACAACTTTGGAGAACTTTATAACAAATAATAGAGTATGAAGTGTATTTCAAAACCGGAAACTTAAAACCAGTAAATAGAAAAGAACCTAACAAAATATTTTTCTCTAGGAAGAAAATCGAGCCCACTAAACCCACAGTGTTTCCTTAAGAAAATTATTTCACTCAAGTATCCGAGGTTAATAGAATTTTCCTCCCAGTATTAAACGATCTTACTCACAAGTTTATTGGTATCTAAAATAATGGTGTCAACGAACCACTCAATGACATTAAGGGAAACTAGAATTTATTTGTGGAGAAGAAAAGAAGTTCTGAAGTTCAGAAAATTCGTTCTTGAAAAATAAGAGGAAACCCCTCTATTTATAGATAACATAGGGTAGTGTGAACATATGTTTATTATACTTTATCGGAAAGGTCACAACCCTTTGGATAAAATTCAAAAGTCATAACCCTTTGTTAAAGTCACAACCTTACGAAAAAGTCACAACTCTTCATAAAAGTCTTAACTCTTCAGAAAAGTCACAACTCTTCTTAAAAGTAACAACATTTCATAAAAGTTGAAACTCTTCATAAAAGTCATAACTATTAAATTTTCGTTCACACCTTTTAAAATTTAACAATCCCCCTCATGAATGGGGAATGACTCTAAGACAAAGAAATGGAAAAATGTGAACTTTACAAGGAAGAATCAATTGAATCTGAATAAGTAGGTTTCCCTTTTAACTTTCTGTAATGAACATATGTCGGATATACTCGGTCAATCGGTAGATTTGATATCTTTGAACTGTTGAGCTTTGGTGTTTACGAAGAAAATCACATGTTACACAATCAATCCTGAACATTCTATAGTTCTCACTGTTGTATTCGTTTTAGCCATGAACACCTCCTAATTTCATGAGCATATAGAGAAATGGTCTTTTACGATCATCCTCTTTGAAGCGGCTTACACTTTACACTCATATAGGTGATTTCGAACCGTTATCACATAGATACACTATTTGGTAAGATCTTCCAAAACATGGAAATCAATAAAAAAACTTAAAGCTTTATTAACTCGTTAAAAACCTTTATTTATTATCTTTGTTCCTAAACATTGTTTTCATCATCAGAATGGATGGAGTTATTTAACAATGTTGAACCGTCAGTCATAACTTTGTTTGATCTCCTTTAACATATCTCTTGGGATCTCTAGTCTACTAGGTAGAGTAACCACCATGATGACTTGTGTTAAGCCTTAAGTACATTCTTTTAGATGATCTTTCAACCCTCTCTCTACTTAGGCCTTTTTGTATGTGGATCCAACACATTATCTTTTGACTTTACATAGTCAATATGATAATACTACTAAAGAGTAGTTTTCTAACGATATTATGTCTACATCTTATATAATGAGATTTTGCATTAAATTATAGATGCTTTATGCCCTACCTATTACATCTTGACTATCAAAAGGTATGCATATTGATGCCAAAAGTTTGGGCCAAAAATTAATATCCTTCAAGATATTCTGGAGTCATTCAAATTATTCATCGACCTTATTTAGAGCGAAAATAAAATGACCCTTCAGGTAATTTCTATATTTTTGCCTCCTATTCATCGGTTAGAGCATTCCGATAGCAATCCCATGTTATTTATTACTTGCTAAGACTGAAAGTCGATCACCTGATTGCTCGTTTGGTTTTTATGTGTGTTTTAGTGTTTTAGAGATTTTGAATCTTGAATGGTCATTTTTATGAAAAGTTCAAGAAGATGACCTTAGAATCCAATTCTAACAATTCCATTCGCTTCGAAAGGGTCATTTCTGGCAGGAGGCATAGCCAACATGACTCCTAAGGCTTTTGGTATGAGTCTGTGTGATTAGGCCTTTAAACTTTCAAGTTAAGGCCTAAGTTTGACTTTAGCCATGTAACACCTCGGATTCAAAAGAAGAAAAAAATTTAGTCCTTCAGAAAATTTGGTGCAAGAACCAAATGACGCCACCAACGGTCCGTCGTCCGAAAGGCGGACCGTAGGTAGGCCCATGGTTGTCCTGTCCAATTTTCCTAAAATGTCAAGTTTCAGTACTTTTTCAACGGTTCACCAGGATGGTCCATCATTCAGTGTACGATTTGTAAATAGGTCTCGTAGATGAGTCCCAAACTTAGAGATTCTAGGGTCAAAAGTGGAGCCCCACGATCGGGACGCATGATCCGTCATTGGGTCCACGGCTCGTGGGTGGGTTTCGTCAGTCGAGGCCTAAATATCAAGGTCTCTGAATCCATCGACGGCCAACAAGGACATTCCATTGGTGGAACCACGAACCGTAGGTTCCCACCATCGGTGGTGTCGACAGTTATTTTCTCAAGGGCTTTTGGGTTTTTTCCTAATTAATCCAGCCTAATACTATGTCATTTTACCCTTCATCTAAAGTTCCTATATAAGTACTTTTACCCCCAAATTTCCCCAATTGAAATCATTCTCTCAAATTCCAAAAATAAGAAAAAGTCATTCTCTAAAATATTTCTCTCTCAAGAAGTTGAAGAAGAAAGTCAGGGTTTGCAAATTAAGTCTCCATTTCCACCATTGAAGTTAAGCTTTTGGCATTGAGGTATGATAGTTTTCATCCATAGATCCCTTTCCTCCATGTAGTTATGAAATTCTCTAATTTACAAAGTTAGAATTCTCCAATTGAGTTAGGGTTTTCTTCCATGTCATGGGTTCCTATAAATATTGATTTATTTGATTGAATTATGATCTCTTACGAATGAATTGAGTTTTTTTCATGTTTTTAAGTTGAATCCCATGAACCCATGCCTAACCCCAAGTTTTCCCAAGTTATGATGACATAATGTGGGTTGTGGAACTATGAAAGATGAACTTATGAAATCAAACATGTTCTCAGGAATCTGATGTAAATGTTTTAAGGATGCTTTGAGTGGGAAGTATCAATGATGTTGTTGTTGTTGTGTTGTTGAAAGGATTTCGTAAAGACACATGAAAGCATGATTGTGAAAGGATAATCTTAGATAAGAAGGGTTCTTAAGTTAGTAAGGCTTTCTCACTTAAAATGAACTAATGTTAAGGAACTATTCAAATGTTGAGGCAAGAGGCGATTACCCATGATCTCTATTGAAAGACAAGAGGCGATTACCCATGTCATTATGTAAGGACAAGAGGCAATTACCCATGTTCCTTTAAAGATCAGATAAATGAGATTCAGAACTATTCTGTGCAAGCTAAGCTTAGTAGCGTCTGGACAAGTAGCGATTACCTATGTCCCATAAACTATGTGCCAATAGAGGATGGTCTAGATAAACATTAGCTAGTGGATCCACATAAGCTAGAAGTTCATGCTCCTTACCTTGGCAAGTGGGACAACCCTTTTCGGTGTGGGAGACACATGATTCCATGATAATAGCTCACATGGTGTTATATGTCGGTTAAAGCTACTTCCCACAAGCAAGCTATGATGAACTAAGGTTACTTCAAGAAGTATCTCACGTGTTCTTTTAATATGATGTCTATTTGCATTGACCATGTTTTACGACTCATGTCTTCTAACCCTCTTTATATCATGTTTTAGCTTGGTCAATGCATACCATGAAAAATATCCCTTTTTAAGCATGTTTTCAAATGTTCTATTCATGGCTATTATACTTGGTACATATTTGTACTAACGCATACTCTTTCCTAAATTTCCCAAAATGTAGGATCCGACCTTACAGATTCGCACTTTCGTGGCTAGGGATCTCATATAGAAGATTGAAGATTGGTGAGTCCTCATCACTAGAAGACCGAGCTTTATTTTCTTTTCTCTTTACTTTCAGTTTTGAACTTGATGTACGGGATACACCTCGGTCAATCTTATGTTCTAGATGTCTTTGAGATGATGTTTAGACTTTTGCTTTTCTCTATTAAACTTTGCTATGATTGAAATGTCGTTTAAATCTCTTATATTCTATTATCTTGTATGAGGAATGCTGAGTGGATTTTATGGGGCCTCTCGTGATCTTATACGCCATGTTACTCCTAGGGGCTACCTTGGGTCGTGAAAAACTTGGTAATCAAAGTACAATGTTTAGAAAGGTCCTAGGAAGTCTTATAAGCCACGTCAAGTAGAGCCTCGTTCATGAGTATGAAGCGCGTCTCATTTAGGAATGAGAGGCTATAATATGCTTAGGAAACTCCACTTCTTTTATTACTCTAAAGTCGTGCGATGGATTTTAACTCTATAATGTCTCTCTCCTAATCCTTATCTAATGCTCTACAGGATATGGCCACTAGAAGGGCATATGCTAGAAGGATTGCAAACCAAGAGGCTCCTCCTCAAGTTCCTCAAGTTTCGGTCGACCTTTTGGTCGAGCAAGTGACTAATGCGGAGTTTAGGGTTGCTTTTCAAGTATTGGCTCAAGCCATGATGACCCAAGCCAATAGAGAGGTTGCAATCCCTGTGAAACCAAATGTGGGTATGGTGGCAGCTAGTGTTAGGGAATTCACTATGATGAATCCTGTTGAGTTACATGGTTCTAGGGTTCAAGAAGACCCTCAAGAGCTCATTGATGAGGTTTACAAGGTGTTGATGATCATGGGAGTGACACCGGTGGAAAAGGCGCAATTGTCCGCTTACAAACTTAAGAATGTTGCTTAAATATGGTTCAACCAATGGAAAGAAGGGAGAATAGTTGATTTGGGTCCTCTCGATTGGGAAAAGTTCAAAGTTACTTTCCTTGATAGGTTCTTTCCCCTTGAGACGAGGGAGGCAAATATGCTTTAATGCAACAACCTTCGTAGAGGAAATATGAGTCTAAAGGAATATTCTTTGAAGTTCACACAATTATCTCGATATGCTCCTACAATTGTTGCTGATCCTAGGGAAATGACGAGTAAGTTCATTCTAGGAGTGTCTGAGATGGTGGCTAAAGAATGTCATACTTCTATGCTTGTCAATAATATGGACATTTATCGTCTTATGGTTCATGTGCAACAAATTAGATAGAAGAAACTTAAGGAATGGTCTAGAGAGGCACAGAGGGCTAAGACTAGCGATGGTAATTCTCATATTCAAGGTCTGATGGACAATGTCCTTCTAAGTTCCGGCAAAAGTTTTACGTCCAAGGTTCATCCAATGCTCTTCTAAGTACAACAAATATAGGGTGTCTAACCTTAAGCCCCAAGATGGAAATGGTAATGGATCTTCATTTCCTCCTTGTGCTAAGTGTGCAAAGAAACAAGAGGGTAGATGTCTCGCGGTTTCCAATTCTTGCTTTGGTTGTGGTAAGATGGACCACAAGATAAGGGATTGCCCATCAATTTCTAATACTGATAGAGATAGTCACCGAGGGCTTATCCTAACCCTTTATCTGGTACTAATGGGGGTTAAAAGCAAAACTAGTTCTATGCACTTCAGACTCGTCATGATCGAGAGGGTTCTCCCGATGTGGTCACCGGTATGTTGAAAGTCCTTCAACTTGATGTTTATAATTTACTTGACCCGGATGCTACCTTGTCTTTTGTGATGCCATATATGGCTCTGAGGTTTGATATTCTTTCGGACGTGTTGGTAGATCCTTTTTTTTGTCTATACTCCTATTGGTGATTCTATTGTGGCTAAGAGGATCTATACAAAGTGTCCCATCTCCTTGTCCAATAGAGTCACTCATGTTGACCTAGTAGAGCTCGATATGTTAGATTTTGATGTTATCCTTGGTATAGATTAGTTACATTCATTCTACGCTTCTATTGATTGTAGAACCCGTGTAGTGAAGTTTCAGTTTCCGAACGATCCCATCTTAGAGTGGAAAGGGGGAAATTCTATACCTAAGGATTAGTTTGTCTCTTGTCCAAAATTTGGAAAGATGATTTTGAAAGGTTGCATTTACCATCTAGTTAGGGTGAGCGTTATAGATTTCGAGACACCTACTCTTGAGTCGGTCTCCATTGTAAATGAGTTTTCGAAAGTGTTTCCTGATGATTTACTCGGTATTCCTCATAAAAGGAAAATAGACTTAGATATAGATCTTCTCTTAGATACACAACCTATCTCTATTCCTCCTTATCGTATGGCTCCAGCAGAACTTAGAGATTTAAAGGAGCAATTGAAAGATTTGTAGGATAAGGGTTTATCCAACCAAGTATCTCTCAATGGGAAGCTCCTATTTTGTTTGTTAGAAAGAAAGATGCTTTGCTTCGTATATATATTAACTATCGACAATTGAACAAGGTTACCATGATTAATAAGTATCCCCTTCCAAGGATAGATGATTTGTTTGACCAACTTCAAGGAGCTAGCTACTTCTCTAAGATTGACCTATAGTCTAGTTATCACCAATTGAAGGTGAAAGAAGATGACATTCTGAAGACAACCTTTTGAACTCGATATGGTCATTATGAGTTTTTAGTAATGTCATTTGGGTTGACTAATGCTCCTGAAGCATTTATGTATTTGATGAATATGATGTTTAGGCAGTACCTTGACATGTTTGTAATTGTGTTCATTGATGATATATTGGTCTATTCGAGGAGTGAAGATGATCATACAGATCATTTGAGGATTGTGTTGCAAGTCCTCAAGGACCAACAACTCTTTGCAAAGTTTTGAAAATGTGAGTTTTGGCTAAGGTCCGTGGCTTTTCTTGGGCATATTATTTCCGGTAAAGGTCTTGAGGTAGATCCTAAGAAGACGGATGTGGTTAAGAGTTGTCCTAGACCTCTATCCCTTTCGTATATTGGAAGTTTCTTGGGTTTAGCCGGTTACTAAAAAAGGTTTGTTGAAGGGTTCTCTTCGATTGCTTCCCCATTAACAACATTGACCCAAAAGAAGGTAACTTCATATAGTCTGAAGTGTGTGAAAATAGTTCTCAAGAATTGAAAGATAGACTTACTCCTGCTCCGGGGTTGACTTACCTGAAGGGACTGATGGTTTTGTTGTTTATTGTGATGCGTCAAGAATTTGGTTAGGGTGTGTCCTTAAGCAAAATGAAAAGTTTATTGCCTATGTTTCAAGGCAACTTAAGTAAATGAGAAGAATTATCCTACCCATGTCCTCGAGCTAGCGGCGGTTGTTTTTTCCTTAATGATTTGGAGGCATTACTTGTATGGTTTTCATGTAGATGTCTTTGTCGCCACAAGAGTTAACAATATGTGTTTAAGCAGAAAGATCTAAGTCTTTGCCAAAAGAGGTGGATCGAGTTCCTTAAGGATTATGATATGTGTGTTCTCTATCACTCGGGTAAAGCAAATGTAGTGGCAGATGATGCTCTTAATCGATTATCGATGGGAAGTGTTGCTCATATAGAGGACAACAAGAAAGAATTAGTTAGAGATGTTGATAGATTGGACCGATTATGTGTTCGGTTAATTGACTCTACCAGGGGTGGAGTTATGATTCACAATGGTTCAGAATCATCTTTTGTAGAGGATGTGAAGGCCAAGCAAGGCCTTGATCCAATTTTGGTTGAACTGAAGAAAGTGGTGCTTAAAAAGTTTGTTGAGGCTTTCTCCAAAAGGTGATATGGTGTGCTTCGATATCAAGATCATTTGTGTGTTCCTAATGTAGATGGCTTGAGAGAACATATCTTGTCAAAAGCCCATAATTCTTGATATTCCATTCACCCGGGAGCCACCAAGATGTACCATGACTTTCGGGAGGTCTATTGGTGGAATGGGATGAAAAAGGATATTACGGGATTTATGGCTAAGTATCCTAATTGTTAATAAGTGAAAGTTGAGCATCAAAACCTGGGAGGCTTATCTCCAGATATTAGCATTCCTACTTTGAAGTGGGAAGATTTGAACATGGACTTCATTGTTGGGTTTCGTCGCACCCGGGAACAACATGATTCAATTGGGTTATTGTAGACTGAATGATGAAATCAACTCATTTCATTCCCGTCAATATTTCTTATTCGGCGGAAGACTAAGCTAAGTTGTAGTTGAAGGAAATTGTGAGGTTGCATGGAGTGCCCTTATCCATTATCTCCGATCGTGGTACCCAGTTCACTTCTCAGTTTTGGAAATCTTTCCAAAAGGGTCTTGGTACTCATGTTAAACTTAGTAGGGCCTTTCATCCACAAACCGATGGGAAAGAGAAGCGTACTATCCAAACTTTGAAAGATATGTGGAGAGCATATGTAATTGATTTCAAGGGTAATTGGGATGATCACTTGCCTTTGGTTGAGGTTGCATATAACAATATCTATCACTTACCTATTGGTATGGTTCCATTCGAGGCTCTATATGGAAGGAGGTGTAGATCTCCAATAGGTTGGTTTGAGGTGGGTGAAGTTGCCCTATTAGGTCCCGAATTGATATATGAGGCTATAGGAAAGTTTGACTTATAAGAGAAAGGTTGAAGCGGCTCAAACTCGACAAAATTCCTATGCTGATGTTAGAAGAAGAGATCTTGAAGGGGGTAATGAGGTTCGACATGAAAAGGGATCTTAGACCCCGATATATGGGCCCATATAAGATTTTGAGGCATATTGGCAAGGTTGCTTATGAACTTGATTTGCCTAACGACTTAGCATCGGTGCATCTAGTTTTCCACGTCTCCTTGTTGAAGAAATGTGTTATAGATCCGACATCTATAATTCCCTTAGAAGGTTTGGGAGTTAAAGAGAATCTTTCTTATGAGGAGGTCATTTTATGATTTTAGACCGACAAGTTAAGAAGTTGAGAAATAAATAAGTTGCTTTCGTGAAAGTTCTTTGTTGGAATCAGTTAGTGCATGGTGCTAATATACCGTGAGTTTACGGTATTGTTGATGCATTTCAGTTGGAGTTTGTGTGAGTCTTGGGCATTTTGTTATTAGATATGATAGTGCTTTCATGTAATTTTTGCAGGAAATAGGTTTGGAGCGGTTGAGTGAGAAAAGAGCTAAAATGGCAGAAGTAGCAGTTGATGGAGCCCAACCATGGACCGTCGTCCAGTTGAAGGTTTGTAGGTTGTGAGTTCAAGGAAGTCTGACTAAGTGTGGAACCACATAGGCAAACGACGCCCATATCTTGAGTGACGGACCGTTGATTGATGGTCATCATTTTGATCAGAGAATTGAATTTCAGTACTTTAACCACGGAGGAACAGGACAGACCGTAATCCAATCAACGAACTGTAGGTGGCAACCGTCATTTGAAGATCCTAAGTTTTTGGCCAACTGCTGACCCACAGAGGTGAACCATGGACCGTAGGTTATTCATGGTCCGTCGTTCGTGTCGTCGATGGAAACCGCGTCTAAACCAATATTTCCTTATTTCCTTTTCCTACTTTGTTTAGGACTTAGCTATTATAAATATAAGTTGTAATTTTCGTTTTTAGGGGTTAGACACTTTTGGAGACATTTGTTGTTGACTCTTGTAATTATTTTGCAAACACTTTAGAAATTTAATTCTGGAAGTTTGTTTTATGCAATTTTCTTTTGGTTTTCAATTGAAGATTACGGTATTCATCTATTGTGATTGTAAGTCCATGATTCATCTTATTCAACCTAATCTGCATTGTGAATTCTCAAGATGAGTAGCTAAATCTACAACTAGGGTTGTGGGAACCATAAGCAATTAACAATTTATGAATGATAAATAAGTAATTCGATAATACTGTAAGCATGTATTGTTAATCCTTTTGTTTAGAATGCTTTCTAGCGGTGCACAACATTTGTACTCGTCTCATTCCTAGTTGTCGGACCAAGGAAGTAATGAATGAGAAAAGGATTGAACAACAGATATTTAGTTGAGTTTAGCCGCTATCTAATAGCCTGACCTTAATCATTGTGATGCGAAGGCTAATCAGGGGTAAAAGGTAAGGGTTAGTAAATTATACACCCGTAGACGGACCAAGTTGCGTGATGAAATTCCCTATTTGGACAACCAATCACTAGGATCGAGTTACTATTATTAGGAATACTACGTTAAGAGCTTGTGGGGAACACTCATGCCCTAGATTTCATCTCATATTGATATCTCAAACTGCAAATCCTTCTTACTTGTTACATAGTGATACAAATCAACAAACTGTCATTTTATTTACAACATCCCCCCTTTTGTTACTTTTCTCGGAAATAAATTGACTAAATGTAGATAATCGTGAGTTAGCCTAAGTCTGAACCATATTCCTTGTTGGATTGACCCTAACCTCAAAGTTAGGTTCTTTAATTTACAATGACCACTTATACTTCTTTCGGGAGGTGTAATTTGGGCGTATCAAACTTTTGGCGCCGCTGTTGGGGAATATGGCTTTTAGATTAGACTAACTTTATTATTGAACTTTAGTCAAGTATTTCCAAATTTTACATTTTTGTTTTTTATTTTATTTTCTAGAGGTCTTACCTCTAGTGTATGCCAAGTACATGGAGTCAAGGCAATCCCCTGACTCCCTAGGATCCAGAATCGAAGAGAACTTTGAGATGAATGGTTGGAAGAGGCTAAAATCTCGGAGAGGGTCAAGGGGATGGAGCTAGTTTCTTGTGAATGTGCCTGCTCAGATTCAGGGTGGTCATCTAATCGAAAATGCAGAAAGGGTGCAAAACCAGATAGCACCGAGAATTCGTGATAACTATAGGGTTGATTATGACTCGATGGAGTCAACCAGTGCTATTGTTCTCCCTACATTACCTCATGGACATTCTTTTATAGTGACCAACAACCTTATGCAAATGCTTACATCAAGGGGGTTGTTTGTTGGGTTACCTTCAAAAGATCCATATGCTCACATGACTAAATTGAAGAGTGTCTGTATGCGTAGTATAGGATGACCAAACTTAGACTTGGAAATATTAGGTTTGAGAGTATTCCCACTCTTGTTGACAGGAGATGTTGTTTTGTCGTTTTCTAAGCTGCCATACAATTCAATATATATATATATATATATGGGACCAGCTGCCCAAGGTGTTCATGGCAAAATATTTTCCGGTGTCCAAGAAGTTGAACCTCAAGGATAAACTAAATAACTTCATGGCACTGCCCGGAGAGTCGGTAAGTACTTTGTGGGACAGATTCACTAGATCCATGAGAAGTGTGCCAAATCGCCGCATAGATGATGAGTCACTGAAATAGTACTTCTACAGAGGACAGGACGACAATGGAAAGGTTGTGCTAGATACTATTGCTAGAGGATCTTATGGGGAATGCACCTTTGAGGAGATTGCTGAGAAACTTGAGAGGATCTCCAAGAACAATAAAGCATGGAGCACCAAAAAGGCAAATACTGGTAGAAGCACGTTTGCTGTCCAAACTGCACCAAGTCAATCAAATGATGATATTCATGAGGATATGGCCCAAATGAGGACAAAAATTGGCTTGGTACTAAAACATGTGAGTGGAAGTGCAGAGAAAGTGAATGTTGTGAACTACCAACCTAGAGCACTGCCGATTGATGAATACTTTTATGAAGAGGATGCGAATCTAGTGAATGATCAGACGGGGGGTTTTCGAACCAATGCCCAAGGTTCCAATTCGGATAATTGGCACCAAGTTCAAGGAAACCAAGGTCGGAACTATGTTTGTGATAGGAACTTCAATCGTGAAAAATCCTACAACCGAAATGTTTATGGCAACATAAATGAGAAGAGTGGGACCTATGTTCCACCTGGTAATAAAGAGGCTGGGTCATGTATGACTTGCATTGAAGATATGATGTAGAAGATGATGAAGAGATTTGATGCGACTGACAATGTGAAGGAGATGCGTAATGATTTATCTAGAATTCGTTAGAAAGTGGAAATCCATGCAGTATCGATTAAGCAACTTAAGCAACAGTTTAGTCAGTTGCTCACGATAGTGAACCAACGTCAACCAGGAACACTTCGTAGCATTACAATTCAAAATCATAAAAATGATGGTCATTGCATGAAAGTCAGTACTCGAGGTGGAAAAAAGACTATAGATCCCCCCATGCCGACTGAAGTAGAAAGTGCGATAAAGAAAATTGAAGATGAAGTTGAGGTAGCCTTGGAGCTAAAAGTTTATGTAGGGAAAGAAGCTGAGGTAACACGAAAAATTATCCCCATGCCTAGACCTCCACCTCCCTTCCCGCAAAGGTTGGTGAAAAAGACTGAAGAAGGGAAATATCGCAGATTCATAGCTATGTTGAAGCAGCTTTCCATAAATATTTCGTTGATTGAGGCACTTGAACAAATGTTAGGGTACGTGAAGTTCATTGATGAGTGCACGTTTTGGACTCATTTAGGGCTTTATTTGGATAGATTTAGTGTCCTCAAATGCATATTTTGTGCCAATAACTAATGTAAACTCCTTGATTTCTAGGTATTTGGATTGAGGAAGAAAGCATAGACACTAACGAGCAAAAAGGAACAAGGCAGCTAAAAGAACGAAGAAAACAAGGCATGTTGATCACCTAATCCATTGAGCGAATTGCCGAGTGGCTATTACCTCACCTAAAGTTCCAGTGCCAAGTCCTGAAGGAGAAAACCAAGTCAGCGAGAGAAAGGAGAAGTCGGCGTGTCACCGAACAGTTCCGCGATGCAGTCATTGGATAAACCAAAGTTACAGAACTTGAAGATGTTGACGGTCAAATCAAAAAGACGATCAAACTGACCAAAGGGCGGATCGCCGAGCTAATCGGTGATCCCGACTTACTGCGTTGAATGGTCCTTCGTAGCATATTTTTGGCAACTATAAATACATTTTTGAATATTTAGTTTAATATGAGTTTTCATAATATAGAATTATTTCAGTTTTAGAGTTGGAACTCTGAGTTTTGAGACAAGCTTTTCCTTAGCTTTAAAGAATTGAAGTTTTCCATTTTTGAGAAATTGGAAGTGGGTCTTTGAGATTCTTCAATTTAGACCTTTGTAAAGATGAAATTAATCTTACCGAGTTGATAGAAACACAATTTGTCAACGATTTCTATCTTTTTATGATATCTAGCTAAAACGCCAAATTCTTAGGGTGTGATTATGTGATTATGGGATGATTAGCTTATGGGTATTGCTAATTGATAGTTTAAATTCTCTTTAGAAGTGATTTCATTCAGTGATTATGGTTTAATTTAAAGGGTTGTAGTTGCAAATGCAATTATACCTTTGTGTTTTGCCCTGCTCGAGAGAGAGGTTTTAAAACCAAGATCACTGAATTAATGGTATGTGGGTATTGAGTTGTCATGGGTTTAGCTCGAGAGAGTGAATCCTAAATCCTTTTCCACACATTCAGCTCGAAAGAGTGAATGGACTAAAGAGTAGGATGTTCCTAATTGCTTGCTTGTTGGTGTTCGAGAGAAACCAACTTGATTCGGGGTAAATTATTCGAGAGCAAGTTTATCCCCACTAAAGTCTAGCTTATTCATTGATTTACAACTATTTACTATCATTTCCAATCACCCATTTGTCTATATTAGCCTATAATCGAATCACATCCCAAGAACCCGTCTCATTACTTGTTAATTCGTGTTATTTGCTATTGTTGTAGCTGATAGTTAAAACCAAAACCCCCTTATTTGACACTTGTGTCACCTCTTAATTTGAGTTATGTTTTTATTCATAAATATCTATTTCTATGATTGACTTGAACATATTTGTACTTTGCTATTGAATCTTAAACACATACCACTCCCTGTGGGATTCGACCCCAACTCATTTAGTTGGGTTATATTACTAACTAATGATCGTTGACACTTAGAATTGGATAAAGTGTCTTTGATAACGTTAATCAAAATGGCGCCGCTGCTGGGGAGTGGTGTTGGTTGAGAATCTTTAGCTAAGTTGAATTTCGTTCTTATTAGTCATAATTGAACTTACTTAATTTTAGTTTTTTTTTTATTTTTTGTGTTGTGAAACAGGAAGTATGAGTGTGAACGGCAGCAATGGTAGCCAAGTAGGCCACCAAGATGACATCGAAAACTTCAACGATGTCAACGAGCCTAATGCTAATGACCCCCATCTTATGGGTGGAATTGGTGACATTCGCTTGTCTTCGGCCGAAGGGAACGCGGTGTTCCATATCATAAGTACTATGTTGCAGCTCTTGCAATTTATGGGGTTGTTCGGTGGTTTGGCTCATAAGGATCCCCATGAGCATATTAGAAACTTCGTAGATGTTTGCGGACCATTCTCCTTCAAGAACATATCCTAAGAGTCGGTCCGGTTGAGGTTGTTCCCGTTCTCTTTGATGGGAGAGGCATGTAAATGGCTGGCTGAATTGCCACGTGAATCAATCACATCGTGGGAGGAGCTGGTAACCGCATTTCAAGTGCGATTTTTCCCTCTTTCGAAGATGATGACTCTCCGGGACAGCATTCAGAGCTTCAAGCACCTGGAGGGTGAGACAATTCATGAAACTTGGCTACAATTCAAGAAGTTGGTGCTCCAATGCCGAACTCATGGCTTGCCTGACAACGTGTTGCTGCAGTATTTTTACCGAAGTCTAGACTCAGTAAACAAGGGCATTGTTGATCAACTTTCTCTGGGAGGTTTATTGCAACAACCTTATATGATAGCAGCTCAGCTCTTGGATGGCATGACCACGATAAATCGGGCTTGGTACCCCGCAAAGATTAGGTCTCCCTTCTCACATTAAATTGAACAATGAGCAGATGGAGAAAGACCAAGAGAGGGACCAGAACATGGCCAATATCATGACACAACTTGAAATTTTGTCCAAAAATGTCATTGGAGCTGGTGGTGTAGGTGTCAATGTCGTGGGTGTCGGGTGTGTTAATTTGGATGAGGCTAAGTTTGAGGCTTTGTACAACGAAGAGGTAAAATTCCTAGCTAACCAAGGAGGTTGTTATTGTTCAAACTATACGAGGCAAGGTGGTAACAAAGGTTGGAACAGGGAGGAATGTTGGAAGGATCGTGATCGAGAGTGGAGGGACCGTAACCCCACTTAGAAAGAGAGAGAAGGGGAAAAGGATAGATATGTTCCTCCCCATGAGCGCCAAAATCCAAAGGATTCCGAGGGAGGTCGGTTGGAGGATATGTTTTCTCGTATCCTCAAAAAGGTTGAGGGGTCAGAAAAGACTTTGAAATAAATGAAAGAAGATATGTCGAACCTTAGCTAGAGGGTAACCTCTCATTCAGTGTCGATCAAACAGTTGAAGACCAAAATGGGTCATATCTCATCTCATTTAAACTTGAGACAACAAGGGGGTTTGCCTAGTGATACTATGGCCAACCCCAAGAATGAGGTTTGAGTGTGGACTTACATCGTGCCGCGACGTTAACTAAGGCACTTCTTGGGAGGCAACCCAAGTTTTTATTTTATTTCTTTTTTAGTTGAAATAATGGTGTGTTGATTGTGCAGGTCAAAGTGTGGAAGGTGTTTGAAAAGTGCAGGTTGGTGAGCTAAAAGTCCAGTGAGCGACTCGCAGAAGAGGTCGGCAAGCCCAACTTAGACCGTCGTTGGACTCAAGACATTTTTAAATTGGAGTCTGTAAAACTCAGCGAGCCCAGGAGCTTATAAGCGATTCGCCGACCATGTCGGCGATCACGACTTAGTCTGCCGTTTGGACCCCCAAATTAACTGGAGGTCCTGTAAAACTCGGTGAGGCAAGTACTCACTTGGTGTGTCACCGAGTGGGTCAGCGAGCAAGACTAATATCGCCGAATGGGCGAGAACTGGACAATTTTTAAAGGCCAAAGGTTTAAGCTTTCAAACTCTTTCACTTTCCTTCACTTTTGAACTTCCCAAACTCACACCTGCATAATATTTTCTATATTCCCTACATTTTTATCGTATTTTAGTCATCGGATTTGTGTTCGGAGTTGTATTTCTTTGCCGCCTAGCATTTCAATGTATTTATTCGGCATCCAAGGTTGGTTTTTCCGAACCTCAAATTTATTTTTAGCGATTTATACTCATTTTCAATTGATTTTTATCATAGTGACGTGTGTTGGGCCTCTCTGATCGTAATTGTGTATGTTTGTGCTTATTTTAATTTGAATATCTTGCTTGTAATGCCTATATTGTTGAATTCCTGAGTTTTTCGTGCTATAAAATTCATTAAAATTGTGGGGTTGTGCTTGTATATTGTTGGGTCTAGTTGGGTGAATTCTAAGTAACCCATATTTGTGCTAAATGATGTATTTTGCCCAATGATAGAGCGGTTGACATCATTATTAAGGGTAAAAGTCATCAAATGGCCAAATTCGGGGGCTGCGAGGTTGAATTTGGGAAGTTGGGTTGAAGGTAGGCACGTTGGGTCATTCGGTGAGTTGGGTCGAACCCGACGAACCACTCGGCGGTTCGTCGAAATTCCCCTTATCGGCGATTCACCTGAAGGACATTCCTATCGCCAACATGCCATTTGTCTGAAAACCTTTTGAGCCAATCCTTTCGGCGAGCCCGATTTGGCTCGCCAAAGAGAATCGGTAACTCGCTGATCGATTTGGCTAGTCTGTCTGCTACTACTTTTCTGTGCTTTTGCTTCAAATCTTTCTAACTCTTTTTGATGTTTTTGTAGACATGGCTAGACCAAAGGTTGCTGGCCCTACATGCCACCCCGCAAAAGGGTCAAAGGGATAAAAATCAATGAGGATGCAACTACATCCAGGGCCAAGGCCACCAAACTTCCCACAACTGGTGGGAAAGGAAAGGGAAAAGGGAAGGCACCTACTTCACCGGAGGCCAGCTCCAGCAGTGACGGTATCTAAACTACTCACCTCACTACTTCTGAGAGTGAGAGTGAGAGTGAGCACCATGAGCATCAGGCTGCAGCTTCTGAGCTTGAGGAGGATGAGTTACTAGCAACACAGAGGGAAGATCTGCATTCCAAGAAGCTTAATGATCCATCTAGGATCAGGACTCCTCAGATTTCTTCTCCTCCCGCTCCTACAGGGTCCTCCTCCCAAATCTAAGAACAGACTGAAGACCGAGGAGCTGAGGACCATTATTGAGGAGAAGCGTTTGTCCACTGACGGAGTTATTGACAGGTACCCAGAGATAATGAGTTTCCTAAAGTCGCACAACTTCCAACTCTTCACCAAGCCTCGTGGTCCTTACATTCCTAATTGGGTTCGGGAGTTCTATGCTACTTGTGAAGCCTTGGTACCACAGAGAAAGAAGCAGGCAGCTACATTCAAGCTGATTGACTATGTAGTTGTCCGGGGAAAGAAGGTTAAGTGTGATAGTGAGGCTATTAATATTGTCATGGAATGTCTTAATGAAATTGATGACGATTACCAACACATGATCCAGACAACTACATTAGAAAATATGAAGAAGTGGTTGGCTCCTGTCATATCAGACGGTACCCCCAAATGGCTTGAGGTTGGAGCACCTATCGAGAAGAAGGATATAAACATAGCTGCAAGGTTCTAGTTTGGCTTCATCCGCAGTACCATTATGCCATCCCAGAACGAGTCGATTCTCCGCCATGCCAAAATAGCATATCTAGGTTACATCATTAATGAGACACGGATAAATCTGGGGATAATTATGGCACGACAGATAGTCATGAGGGCCAAGCAGCGCCAAACTTCCCTTCCTTTTCTGGTTTTGATCACTAAGCGGCGCAGATGGGCTCGGGTTCCTAGAGATGAGCAGAAAGATGTGGAAGTGATTCCTACATCTTATACTGTTATCCGGAGAATCGAGATGGAGCATTTATAAGATGAGGAGGAGAAGAAGAAGGCAGCCCCAGTGGACTCTTCCTCGGTTGTGGATACAGACACATTACGTGCAGAGGCACCTTTGACTACTCCGGCCCCTAGGTCTTCAGGTACATCCAGTGTTGTTCCTTATGATAACCCTAGTTCCTCTACTTCTACATTGCCTCCCAGATGTGTTACTGCTATTTCCCAGCCCCCGCTCACTCAGGCTGCATTATTCTGGATGGGGCAGCTAGCCCATTCTGCTGATCGTCATACTGTTAGACTTGAGGCCTCCATTCCGAGCATGATTCAGACATCCCTTGCTGATGTTGTGAAACCATTGAGTGCTACCATTGATGGCCTTGCGGCTAGGATAGCAGTGTGTGAGTGTGTCTAAGGGGCCACCAAGGAGGAGACAACTCTAAAGGCCGTTATTGTTGCGCTGAGAAGAGATATGGACCAGCTGAAGTCCACCGACATGTCCATGATTTTCGGGATGATGGAGATCCCAGATGTGCTAGTTGAGCCAAATATCCCTCCGGCTACCACCGGAGCTAATGTTCGAGTTGAAGAGGCAGTTGATCCAGAGTCTGAGACGGAGACAGATGAGGAGATTCTTGGGGTTACTGAGGAAGTTTCTTACGAGGGCCTTACGGAGGCTAAGGAGGCCCTGATCGATGCAGCCATGCAGAATTCTTTGGCTGACCCTAGTAGAGCTGGTGATACTGTGGAAGTGACTCCGGGCATTGATGCCCAATATTAGAGAGTTGCACTAGGCACTGATGCCCAGATAGATGGAGCGACTATTTAGACAAGATCCCTCTTTACCTCCCTCTTTGTCTTATTTTTATTGACTTTTGGATATTTTATTGCTTGCATTTGAGGAAAAATAGCTTTTGTTTTGTGGTGGGGTGAGGCCCACCTTTTGTGACTATTGTTATGTGTATATATTTGGGTTTTGTGCTATTGATTTTTTTGGCACTGTATTTTTTAGATGTTTGAGCTTGTGGCTCTTTGCTTTAATTGGAAATGATTTTGGGACCCTTCCGAGAAAAAAATTTGTGCCACCTCTTGTTTGTGTTCGAATGTGGCTGTTCTCTTGCAAATTTGAGTATCGGTATTTATCAATACCGATGACTTCAATAGTGCTCATAATTGAACAAAAATGAATGTGCGGCTACGATGAGGCCAAATGAAGTTGTAGAGGAAATATATGAACTTTTTGCATCTCGTTGTGACTAGCCAATTATCAAATTCAGTCTCTTGTGATGAACATTGCACACTAGCGAAAGTGTGGAGTCTTGTTTGACATTGGTGTCAATGTCTTGTGTGTGATGAGCTTACCGTGAACCATGTGTGATGACACCTAGAATTTTCCCTGTTGTTCTGGTTGACTAAGTGATGCAAAATCTTGAAATGATCTTAAGTAACTTTGAAGAGTGTGAAACAATTTGACATTATACCTCTTTTGTGGCCTATATTGTGAGTGTGTGAACTTCCTTTGAGCACCCTTTGAGCCTTAGCCCTTTTCATGGAAGAAACTTGATGAAATTGTGACCTTTATTTATCCCATCACCCTTAATCCTCATGATTTGTGGTTTGTTTGTATATCCAACTTAGGCTTTTAGCCTAAGTTGGGGGTGTAGTGAAAAGAGAAGGTAAATCAAGAAATGCAAAGAAGACTCCTTTGACCCATGTTTTCGAGAAAGATGGAACCCCTCCTTACAAAAAAAAAGAGAAAAATAAGAAAAGAATGAAAAAGTGGTGGAATAAAGTTGTGAAAGTGCAAAGAAAATGGGGTGTCCAACAGTCCATGGAAAGTGAATAATGGGGTGACTTTTGAGCATGAGTGAAAAATGATGAAGAAAAGGGACAAAATAATTGTTCATACCACATTTCATGAGGATTATAGCCATTGAGCCTAACTGACCATACCTTTGCACTCAATCCCGTTACAAGCCTTGAAAAGACCTTGTTGATCTTGAGTGAGCTGAAACAACTGTTGGTTGGAAAATAAGGGCAAACCTATGGGTGAAATCATGGATTGTGTTCATTTTTGTGAGTGTGAGTGTTGATTGTGATTCTTGAGCTATAAATTATTGAACAATTGTGTCTGAATATGGAATCATTCTTTGTGTGAGGGTATTTGAGTACCGTTATTAAGCTTGAACTTGCATTTGAAGCAAGTATTGCAAACTTGAGAATCTTTTATAATGGTGAGTCACAACTTGAATCTTTGAGTGCACAATTGATCCTTGCATGAGTAAGTTAAGTCTTTTTGTGAGCATTCATGATTGAGTCTTGTGTAGCACTATTTGAGACATCCTTTTTGAACTGCTGAACTTGAGTTTTACTTGAGGACAAGCAAAAGTTTAAATTGGGGTGTTGATAAGTGCACGTTTTGGACTCATTTTGGACATTATTTGGATAGATTTAGTGTCCTCAAATGCTTATTTTGTGCCAATAACTGATGTAAAATCCTTGATTTCCAGGTATTTGGATTGAGAAACAAACCATGGACACTAACGAGCAAAAAGGAACAAGGCAGTTGAAAGAACAAAGAAAAGAAAGCCTATTGATCGCCTAATCCATTGGGTGAATCATTGAGTGGCTATTACCTCGCCTAAAGTTCCAGTGTGCCAAACCCTGAAGGAGAAAACCAAGTTGGCGAGAGAAAGGAGCAGTCGGTGTGTCGCCGAACGGTTCCGCGATGCAGTGATTGGATTGCCCAAAGTTATGAACTTGAAGATACTGAAGGCCAAAGCAAAAAGACGATCAGACTAACCAGAGGGCGGATCGCCGATCCCGACTTACTGTGCCGAATCCTTCGCAGCATATTTTTGGCGACTATAAATACATTTTTAAATATTTAATTTTGTATCAGTGTTCATTATATATAATTATTTCAGTTTTAGAGTTTCAACTCTGAGTTTTGAGACAAACTTTTCCTTAGCTTTAAAGAATTGAAGTTTTCCATTTTTGAGAAATTGGAAATGGGTCGTTTGAGATTCTTCAATTTGGACATTTGTTAAGACGAAATTAATCTTACCTAGTTGATGAAAACACAATTTGGTAACGATTTCTATCTTTGTATGATGTCTAGTTAAATCCCCAAATTATTGGGGTGTGATTATGTGATTATGGACTGATTTAGCATATCGGTATTGCTAATTGATAGTTTAAATGTTGTTTAAAAGTGATTTAATTCAATGATTGTAGTTTAATTTAAAGGGTTGTAGTTGCAACTACAATTCTACCTTAGTGTTTTTGGCGTGCTCGAGAGAGAGGTTTAAAAACCAAGATCACTGAATTGATGGTCTGTGGGTATTGGGTCATCATGGGTTCAGCTCGAGAGAGTGAATCCTAAATCCTTTTGCACAAATTCAGCTGGAGAGAGTGAATGGACTAAAGCGTAGGTTGTTCTTAATTGCTTGCTTGTTGGTGTTCGAGAGAAACCAACTTGATTCGGGGTAAATTGTTTGAGAAAAAGTTTATCCCCACTAAAGTCTAGCTTATTCACTAATTTACAACTATTTACTATCAAATGCAATCACCCATTTATTAGCCTATAATCGAATCACATCCCAAGAACTTGTCTCATTACTTGTTAATTCTTGTTAATTGTTGTTGTTGTAGCTAATAGTTAAAACCAAAACCCCCTTATTTGACACTTGTGTCAGCCCTTAATTTGAATTATATTTTTATTCATAAATATCTATTCCTATGATTGACTTGAACTTATTCGTACTTTGCTATTGAATCTTCAACACGTACTAGTCCCTATAGGATTCGACCCCAACTTATTTAGTTGGGTTATATTACTAACTAACGATTATTGATGCTTAGAATTGGATTGAAGTGTCTTTGATAACTTTAATCATTCATCAAAGACTTGGTGACCAAAAAGAGGGCTGTCAATTTTGAGAGTGAAGAAAAGTTGCAACTTTGTAGTGCTAATGCTACTAGGTCACTTGTGTAGAAGAAAGAGGAACCTGGAGCTTTCACTATTCCTTCTACTATTGGTATGATGCCCTTTGTGAAGGCCCTGTGTGACTTGGGTGCTAACATTAAATTGATGCCATTATTGATCTATAAAAAGTTAGGTTTAGGATCTCCCAAGATGAATGCGATGCGTTTACTTATGGTTGATAAAACTGTGAAGAGACCTATTGGAGTACTCTAAGATGTCCTACTGAAAGTTGAGTCATTCATCATTCTAGCGGACTTTGTGATTCTGGATTGCGAGGTTGATTTTGAGGTCCCCAACATATTAGGGAGACCATTTCTTGCTACTGGGCATGTGTTGGTCAATATGGAGAGAGGGTAGATGAAGTTTTGATTGAACAATGAAGAGGTAACTTTTAATAACTGTCAGTCTATGAAGCATGAAATTGATCACAAAGTGGTATTTGTAGTAAATCATACTGTTGAGCAAGAACTGGAAGTGTCTATTGAAGAGAGGTTAGTTTTTGAGGCACTAGCAACTGTGATAATGAGTTTTGACAGTAATGGTATTGATGACTATGATGAGCTAGTTGCTGCACTTGAGGGGGTTCAGTTTCGTTACAAGCCAAATCGGTTGGAATAAGGCAGGAAGAATCGAGACACTCCTCCAGCGAAACCATCCGTGGATGAGCCTCCGAAGTTAGAACTTAAGGTTCTTCCATCTCACTTGCGGTATGTATTTTTGGGCTAGAACAACACTTTGCCTATCATTATTGCGACTGACTTAAGTGAAGGGAAAATAGATGTTTTGATATCGGTATTGAAGTGGTTTAAAAGGGGTATAGGATGGTCTTTTGTAGACATTATTTGGATTCCACTGGGCACTTGTTCTCACAAAATTCAACTCATGCCGAACAGAAAGACAAGTATTGAGAATCAATGGAGGTTGAATCCCCCAATGCAAGAAGTTATGAAAAAGGAGATCATTAAGTGGTTAGATGCTGGAAAAATATACCTATTGCTGACAATAGTTGGGTCTCTCTAGTTCAACGCGTGCCAAAGAAAGGAGGAATCATTGTAGTTCACAATGCTAAGAATGAGCTCGTTCCAATGATGTCGGTAACTATTTGGAGAGTGTGTATGGATTATCACAAGTTGAATGAATGGATTGAGAAAGAGCACTTCCCAATGCCGTTCATGGATCAAATGCTAGATCGCCTCGCTGGAAAGGGTTGGTATTATTTTCTAGATGTGTATTTGGGCTACAATCAGATCTCCATAGCTTCGGAGGACTAAAAGAAGACCACTTTCACTTGTCCTTATGGGACTTTTGCGTTTAAGAGAATGCCATTTGGGTTATGTAATGCACCGGCGACCTTTCAGCATTGCATGATGTCTATATTTTCTAATATGGTTGAGGACACGATAGAGGTATTTATGGATGATTTATTTGTAGTTTGTGATTCGTTTGATGACTGTTTAACCTATTTAGCTGAGGTGCTAAAATGATTTGAAGAGTGCAATCTTGTGCTCAACTGAGAAAAATGCCACTTTATGGTGAAATTGGGTATAGTTCTGGGTCACCGGATTTCGCAGAAAGGTATTGAAGTTGATAGAGCTAAAGTTGAGGTAATAGAAAAACTCCCACCACCCATCTCTGTAAAAGGTGTTAAAAGTTTTCTTGGGCATGCAGGTTTCTATAAGAGGTTCATAAAGGATTTCTCTAAAATTGCACACCCATTATGCAAGCTACTTTAGAAGGAGTGTAAGTTTGAGTTTGATGATGCTTTTCTGAGAGCATTTGGGGAGTTGAATTTTTTTTATTTCTGCACCTGTTATTATTTCACCGGATTGGGGACAATCGTTTGAAATGACGTGTGATACAAATGGGGTAGCACTTGGCATATTAGGGAGAGGCGTTAGAAAATTCTTCATCCTATTTACTATGCGAGCAAAGATTTGAATGTTGCTCAAAAGAACTATACTGTGGCTGAACATGAACTGCTTGTTGTGGTTTTCGGATTTGATAAGTTTAGATCCTATTTTCTTGGCACTAAAGTTATTGTGCATACTAACCATTCTGCATTGAGGCATCTTATGGTTAAGAAGGATGCAAAACCAAGATTGATTAGATGGGTATTACTTTTGCAAGAGTTCGACTTTGAGGCGAAAGATAGGAAAGGAACATAAAATCAGGTTGTCGATCACTTATCCAGATTAGAGGAAGAAGCTATGATCGAGCTTGATGATGGAGTTGAGATTAATGATGCATTTTCTGATGAACATGTATTGGTTGCTAAGGCTGAACTTATTCCTTGGTTCGCTGACTTTGCAAATTATTGGGTAAATGAGTTGGTGCCTTCGGATTTGTCATTCCACTAAAGAAGAAAGTTCATGTCTGATGTGAAGAAATTATTTTGGGAAGAGCTTTACTTGTTCCGTATCTATGCTAATGAGATTATTCATCGCTATGTGCCTGAGGTTTAGATGATGAGTATACTAGAGGCGGGTCATTCATTGCCTGTAGGTAGGCATCATAGTGGTATCCGGACTACCCATAAGATTTTGTAGTGTGGGTATTACTGGCCTACCATCCACCAAGATGCTCATGATTTCACCAAGTCTTGTGATCGTTGTCAACGAGAAGAAGGAATTTTAAGGAAGCAAGAGCTACAAATGAACCCGATATTGGTGATTGATCTTTTTGATGTTTGGGGTCTTGATTTCATGGGTCCGTTTGTGAGTTCGAATAGGATGAAGTATATTTTTGTAGCGGTTGACTATGTATCTAAATGGATGGAAGTAGTTGCGCTTTCAAACAATGAAGGAAAGAGTGTCACCTCATTCCGGAAAAAGTATATCTTGTCTAGATTTAGTACACCAAGGGCAATTATTAGGGATAGAGGTTCTCTCTTTTGTAATAAGTTGTTCAAGGTGTTTCTTGAGAAGTATGGTATTTGTCATAGCGTGGCAACCCCTTATCATCCATAGTCTAGTGGGAAAGTTGAAGTGTCAAATCAAGAGATAAAACAAATCCTTGTGAATACTGTGAATGCCAACAAAACTGATTGGTCAAGAAGGCTTGATAATGCACTATGGTCTTATCGCACTGCATTCAAATCTCCCATAGGTATGTCCCTTTACTAACTTGTAGATGGGAAATCTTGTCATTTGCCAGTAAAGCTAGAGCACAAAGCAATGTGGGCACTCAAGAAGATAAATTTGGATTAGGGTGCCGCATCAAGTCAAAGACTGAATGAGCTCGATGAGTTTCGCCTAAAAGCATATGAAAGTTTAGCCTTGAACAAGGAGAATATGAAGAAGTACCATGATCAAAAGATCGACAAGCGCAAATTTGCTCCCAGTGATCTGGTGTTATTACTTAACTCAAGGTTGCGCTTGTTTCCTGGCAAACTCAAGTCCAAGTGGACTAGGCAATTCAAAATAACTCAAGTATTTCCACATGGAGCAGTTGAACTCGAAAATAAGGAAGGAACGAGATTGAAGGTGAACGGTCAGTGGATAAAGATCTACTTGGGGAAATATGAGAGTGTCAATAAGTTTATTTAGAGATGGGGTCTTGATGAAGTCTGAGTAATCAAGGGGTCTACGTCGTGCCGCGACGTTAAATCAAGCTTTACTTGGAAGGCAACCCAAGATACAAACTCTAGCCAACTATAGGAGTTTTCTTTTCTACGTAGTAAGTTTTTCTAAATTTATGTATTTCAGATAGATTTTTTTTTAGTTTGAGTCTTAGTGTTGGCTAGATAAAGGTAGAATAGGGTCTGTGTCCAAATATAGTCCTGAGAATATAAAAAGGAAGGTCAATGTGTGCAGGACCAAAATCTGAGAAAATAGTCACAGGTGCACTGGTCTTTAGTTCCCATCGACGAACCGTGAATGGCATCTGTATTCCCTAGGTATGTTTTTTGAAATTAACTAAGTGTCAGGGAGAACCACAAAACCAATCGATGGACCGTCGATGGAGTTTCGTCAACCTAACCTTGGGCTAAAATTGACCCAAACCAGACCCCCTTTAAATATAACTCTTCATTTTTAAAACATTCCCCATTTGCCTCTTTTGATCCCCCAACCGTTGAAACCCCTAAATTACCCACCCCTACACATTTCCAACCCCTCATCACATAAATTTCCTCCTATTATTTCTCCATTTCCTCCAATCCCAAATAATCTCACCGATTCTCTCATATTAACTTCTTCTATTTTCCCTTTCTTCTTCTTCCCCACATTTTTATTGTTCAACCAAAGCACGGTTCGGGTTTGGTGTCAAGGTTTTGTTAAGGAATAAAGGATTCACTACATTACACATTCATCAACTTTTATTTACTTGCAAAGTAAGCGATTTCATGAACTTTGAACTTATCATTGCTTTAAATTCAAATCACCAAGTTGAACTTGACCTTTGGTGCAAATTACTTCTTCACAATACGTAAAATTAGTTCTAATACACCCTTGGGATAATGGTATTGTGAGTGTGTTGAAAAATCAAATTGAATTATGAGAACTATATGTCTAGTTGGATTTCTTGCAGTAGGGTTTCAATGGCTTAGTTGTTTGAACGAATGAATTGCATGATTGAAGCCTTAGGAATGATAGAATACCATTTAAATGTGTTGAAATGCATATTCTAGATGTTAGATATGGGTTGTGATTGGTAGTTGATGTGTGCCTGATGATATTTGATGCCTAGATGTAGTCACACTGGTCGATGCCCATGATCCACGAACCGTGGATCATCCTACAGTCCGTGATCATATTTTCGTTGTTCCATAATTGCAAAATAATAGCTCAAGTGGTGAACCACAACATGGACTTAGGTCTGTCGTTAGATCGACAGAACGTTATGCACGACCATGGTTCCGACTACAGAGACCATAATGTGGCTTCCTAACCGACGGAGGGGATCGAGAGTCCGTCGTTCAATTGACGGTCCGTAGGAACCCATAATAGGTCTCAAAAAGAGCCATTGCCTAATTTTTAATTTTTATTCTCTAAGTCATAACCTTGTTCTGAAATAGTTTCTTGGGTCATTTTGAGTTCTTTGATTACTAACTAGTCTTCCACAAGTGAAATGGCGCCAAAACAAGCACCTATTTACTCAAGCAAAGGCAAGTCTGAGTCTGTCGCACCATTCTGTCGACTGCTCGATGAGTCTAGTGGGGATGAGTATGTCCTCGAGACAACCAGAGGCTCCCCCACTGCCCCTGTTACCATGAGGCACAGGAATAGGCATGCCATCTTATCGAGCGATAAGGTCGAGATCACCGCCCCCACAGTCTGAGGAGGGGGCCCAACCTACAGGAGAGTCGCAGGTCGGCTTCGAGTCGCAATCCGGCTCCAGTTCTAGCGGTACACCGACTTCTGCTTCTGATGTGACTAGCACAAGGTATTCTCATGACCCCCCGGTATTAGAGCTAAGTTGGTACACATCGCCACAAAGCCGAACATGTGGTACATGGAGGGGTAATTTTAGATATACCTTGATGGGAAGGCACTAAATGAGCACCAGAAGGTTGTCCATCCTTTCACCAAGAAGCTTCGCGTATTGACTGGAGGCCTCCATACTATGCCCACCATTCATGTTTTATTCCAGCAGCACTGGTGTGACTAGATGGCTGAAAACTCAGGCAGGTACAACGAAAAGATAGTGAGGGAGTTCTATGCTTCCTATGCAGCCATAGTTATTAATGTTTTGCCACCCCGAGCCAAGCCTTTGGCTCAGCCGCCTCTACTGACCACCATTGTGTGGGGCCTTCCTATCGATATTTCTGAGTCCACCATCTGCTCTTTTATTTACGCCTCGTTACATGTTCAGTCTATCAATACGGTGGAGTACGATTATCGAATGGGGATAGTTCAGGGTAGAGCATTTTGAGACTCTGAGCAGAAAGAGTCACTACTTCATTGGATGGCCCGACACATTACTAAGGAAAGAGAGAGAACTGAGAGGGTCCAGAATATGCAGTTGCCTATCAGAAAGGCAACTTTGACTTTTGGAGCGAAATTTTGGTGGTCAATCATCCGCCAGAGACTTTCCCCTACACAGGCAGACAATATTGTCACTTGGGATCGTGCGGTGATGCTTGCTACAATACTGGCTGTGCTAGAGATTTATTTTTCCCAGATTAATATTTTGGAGATTCACGAGAGGGCTTTTCGGAGGACTACTACATTGCCGTTTCCATGCCTGATCTTCTGCCTATGTAGAGAGTCTACTGTGCCAATATGGCATTGTGATTGGTTGGTCGAGGTGACAAAGACTGTTGACGTTGGGCTGATATAGGATGACATGAACCCCGCTGCCCTGCGTAGGAGTACACCAGTTGCAGACCCTCATCTGGATACTAATTTAGTTTGAGATCTTGAGCAGGTTGAGGTGGCACTAGCTAATAACAATTCTATAACCGCCACTACGATCGAGGCACATGCTCCCTCTTCAACTGACACTAGTCAGGCTGCGAGCTCTTCACGAGCCACTCCCCCTTTGGGAACCATTTTGGTACCTCTGGCCCGAGTCCAGAAATTGTAGACTCAGATAGCCACACTATTGCAGCATATGTGACCATAGATGCATCGGTCTGTGAAGGAGTCAGAGGTGTGCATGGAAAGGATAAACTACTCTAACAACTTAATATATAACTAACTTGACTAAATCTAAGGAACTACTTTAACAACTTAATCTAATCTTGTGGAAAAGATTGAATCAAATGATTTGAACTAAATCTACTCTAACAACCTAATAAGTATTGATTACAGACTATTGTGAACAATTAGTTGCTCGGTCTTCTACTGAAGCAGAATATAAATCGGTAGCAGCGCACTCTCTAAAATTACTTGGGTCCACAACCTGTTGGATGAGTTGCGATATCAAATCTTGCAAATGCCAAGCATTTTTTTTTATAACATTGGTGTTTCATATCTCAGCAAAAATCCAGTCTCCCACACTAAGATGAAGCACATTGCAGTAGACTTTCATTACCTCTACAACAGTGTGAACTCATGTAGAGTGATAGTCAAATATCTTCCTGCCGTGGATCAAATTGCAGACACTCTCACAATGTTGCTGCCCAAGCCTGCCTTCCTTCGGTGTTTATCCAAGTTAGGCGTTGTTGCACCACACCTAACTTGAAGGGGTGTGTTGAGATACTCGCAGTAGTCTGTTATCAATACTTATCAGGTTGTTAGAGTAGATTTAGTTCAAATCATTTGATTCAATCTTTTCCACAAGATTAGATTAAGTTGTTAAAGTAGTTCCTTAGATTTAGTCAAGTTAGTTATATATTAAGTTGTTAGAGTAGCTCCTTATAATTAGTCAAGTTAGTTACATCTTACTTGTATTTAAGTTGATGTTATGATTGAATAAGATTATTCAAGTTTGCTTTGATTCTCAATCTCTTTAACTAGCATCGTCATTTCCATTCTCTCTCATATTTCCAACTGCAAAAGGGGGCACAACAACTACACCAAACAATAATGTATGCTACTACAAGTAAGAAAGTTCAAAAATTAACTTCACAGATTGAATTCTTAGATGTCAATCCCTGGTAAAGGAGAAATTTTGGTTAACGCTCAAATTACTCACTAAAATAATTAAATAAGTAGGCAATCACTAACAATATAAATACCCAAAAATCGAGTTGGGATCGAATCCCAGAGGAAGTGATCGAAATGTAAAAGTTCATCAAGGAAATTAAAATTGCAAATCAAGTTATTGTAGCAATTAGGACAAGTGGGTATATTAATCAACCTATTTTAAAAAAAGGTTTTGGAATCAAATATCACAATTTAACAAAATAATGGGATTTAAACAAATAAGAGACAATCTAAGGGTATGGGAGTTGATAGCAACATAAAATGGTTGTATAAGTGCTTGTTCGATAACGCTAGACAAACATGTATAGGTTGAGTAACCGTCAATGACACAAATCTTCTCTCGATCCCAAAGCATCATATCATAGAACTTCCTTTCGGTCTCATCCATGTAAAATAAAAATCAACCTTATACCTTAATAAAATCTCTCTTTCGAGACGATTTGGCAATCAGAATTGAACCAAATATTTTTTTTCGAGCAAACTACATCAATCAAACCCAGTTTGCAAGCATTAAATTATTTACCCACTTCAATAAATATCTTTCAAGCATCAATCGAAGATCTAAGCTACTATTAAGCTTGCAATCTTAACCTATAAATTAACCTCAAGCTAAATAGCTCAAATCCATGAATGAACAACAAAAAAATTAAGCAAGACACTAGACCCAATAAATTAAATCAACACCGAACTCCATATTCACACCCCTAGAATTGGAATTTTAGACAAGCATCATAAAAGGGAAAGAAATCTTACCAATTACGCTTTCAGCCATAAAAGTGTTGATAATAAGCAACAATCTTGAACAACAACATTGAATTTAACCCTCAATTGTCAAATTACAAGATTGTTCAAAACCTAAAAACTAAGAGAAAATCTAGTAAGTAATAGTTCTTCTCTCCAAAGATAAAAAGTTCAAAGCTATTCAAAATATGATAAAAAATTAAAAAGAATAAAAAGATGCTTTTGTCTATTTATCATTTCCCCAAAAATTAGTCTAAAATTCCATGCGCGACCTAATTGGCGACATTAGTCAGGCCCAACTTCTTGATTTGGCTGATCATCATTCTGTTCTGAACTCGCCCTTTCTTGGCTTAAGGCTTAAGGTGTTCAAACCTAAGACAGTGAATCATCAATTTCCACTTTTTTTGCCCATTCAACCTTCATTTAAATTGAGAAGTCTTTCACCTTCGAGCTTCGGTGATGGAACTTTTAGCTCGCCCAACTATTTTCGCAAATCGCCATTTGCATTTTGCTTCGCTGACCTACCTTGAATATTTTTAGAAGTGAACATTGTCACTTTAGCTGAGGGGTAGATCTATTGGGTGATCCGCCCATTGTGCTAGCCGATGCTCAACTAGGAGCCTTACACTTTTTTCAATATTCTTCTCACCTCTGTTCATAGATGCATCCTTGTCTTGTACTTTAGCCTTCATCACTGTAAAATACCATCAGATAAGGAAATAAATAGGCATTGTGAACATTGTTTGTTGAACTAAAAAGGCCTGAAATGAGTTAAAATCTGAAATTTATCAGCACTCAATTGACATGTCTTTACATAAATTATTTTAGTGCTGGTAGGAATGGAAAGTTTGCATTATCATCTTTTATGTAGCTTATTTTTATTTTACTTATGTATTAACAAAATCTCATTAAAATTGAAGAAAATACATTTTTGGTTTACATTATTTATTTATATGGTATAACTTAGTTTAAAGTCCAAATTAGTTTTCTTTCGTGAGTGTTAAGTTTAGGGTTAAAATAATCACATTGACATACGCACACATTTAGATGTATAGTCCATATAGGGCTTTTTAATAGTTATATAATCATAATATTTATATCAACACACATAGAGTTATTTTTTAAAAATATGTATAAACTTCTCCAAGTGGACATATAATTTATTTGAAAAGTGAACTACTTCAATCTGAAATTGGTTAATGAAAACAAATAGTATTCATAGACGAAACATCAATTTTTCAAATACAATAACGGAATAGCTGATTTATTAAATTCACTCAATTCTCATTCATAAAGTAAATCTTAATAATGAAAAAAATAATTAAGGAGTCTTCTAAAAGTACAACTGGATTTTTTAAAAATGCTCATGCACGGTCTTTTGTCCACCTATTATATTGAAACAGGCTACACAAACAAATCTTGAAACGATTCAGAATCATCAATGGAAACAATAGTCTTTCTAGTTCCTTCCAGTTGCTCCTTCAACATTAAGAGTTGATTCAAATTTTGACATTCTTCAACATCTATACCCTCAACCCAACCGCGCAGACTATTGTTCTTCGGGGTCGATGATGATTTCAACCCAAAATATCTGCCAGAAACAACAACATCAACATCAGAACTACAAGCATGAGAATTCATCCCTAATGTTGATCGTTCAGTGCAAATAATGCTATGAAAATGCCTTTTGATAACAGAGTTAACGTCTCCTTAAGTATAAGGTCTTGCAGTGGATGAGAAAACAACAGAGCCCACCTAATAACCTGTCAAGGATTCAAATTCTTCAATTTTTCTGAAAAGTCCTTTCCTTCTGTTGGAGAATGTGACCATTTTAGATGTTTTCTCTGTGATTTTCTCAATCTCTATTTTCATCTTCCATGTGCCCATTCTTCTTAATTTCAGTTCTTCTTTGAAAAGTAGAATGTGCTTTGGGATTTTGGATAGGTTTGGTGAAGGCGCTTATTTATAAGGGGGGGGGGGGGGGGG
>JAJOOR010017265.1:0-33623 GCA_036250505.1 Solanum acaule
GACGTGCAAAGAAAGAATGAAAATCTCCAAGAGAAAAGAAGATGATGAGCAACATATCATCAATTGTAATATACCCAATGAAATGGTAATTGAGATATTAGGAAGAGTACCTTGTCAAGATTTGCTACAAAATTTAAAGTTGGTAAGTAAGAAATGGTATTCCATTATCTACAATGGAAGTTTTGCCTACTCACACTTTGAACACAATAATAAGAAATCCTCATCATTCTCTCAACTTAAGGCTCTTGTTATTTCCACAACTAATGGAAAATCCGTCACTATTTCTTCCTTGGAATGGCATAATAATTTCTTAGACCAACCATTCGAAAACTTGATGAGTAATTGTAAAGACTTATTCACGGTGGAATATACATCACATACACGTATTGAGCAAATGGCCTTTCATAAGGCAAATTGTGTGAATGGTTTTGTGTGTTTCTAGAGTACACGTCATGCTCGTTTTCATAGTTGTAATTCGATGACTATGGAATATGTGACAACTCCACCAAATCCATATTTGTCTTCAAACAGAGGAGATCACATTACAGCTGGCCTTGGATTTTGCCCAATTTCTGATTGAGGTACCAATACAAAGTGAAGCACGCCATCTAAGTAGAGAGGAAAAAGGAGGAAAGATTTGTTTGATAACAAATGAACTGTGTCACAATTCGAGATGTATCTTGTTCAAGGGATATATTGCTCATAATATTAATGATCTAGAAAGCTTAAATTCATGGAAACTAGAGTTTAATGTCACAATTTATGACATATATGGCGAATTTGGTAACCATCACATGAGCTTTACCAATGAGATTTTGATGGTTGATACATATGACACCATGGGATTTTTCGATGTTGCAACTGGAAGGATATTGGATGAATTTCAAACCTCCACTAGAACTGCTTCAATTTTAATCCCTTATGTGCCTAGTTTGATATCTCTTCACCATTGCCCCATAAGAGAAAAAAAATACTTAGACACTGTGTGCGGGTTATTGTTAGCAGATCTTTATCAAGTTCTAGCTCCTACTGATTCAACTACACTTATCTATTTTGGTTTGATTTTTTTAATTTTTTTTTATGAGGACCTCCGTATTGAGTTTGGAACCATCACGTATACTCACATCATTTTTCTCACACCCATTTCCACATCTACATGCCCTTTTTTAGGATTCGCGCATATTGCTCTATTTTTCGTGTATATTAGCCCGTGGATCTGGCGCCCTGTACCACCCCGGAAATCTAATGACCTAAGCTAGAGCCTAATACGTAGTCTAGTAGCCTAAATGGAGTTAAACGTAAATATTAGAGTCCTAAAATGACCTCCCTAAGTTAGTACAAGTGTGTTAGGGCCTAAATGTCAAGGCATGACCCCCCAAGGACCAACCAAGGGTCCTTGAGGAGGGCCTTGGGTTTCATCCAAAAAGTTGCCTGAAGGCAGTCACCCACGAAATGGGCACCCACTCCCCGTGAATGGACTCACACCCCGTAGGTGGGGGTCGTGAGTCAAGCCAAGCCCTCCCCCAATTTCCCCAAAGTCTCTGTCCAATCTACGGATGAGCAGCACTCTGTAGACCTACTCACACCCCGTGGGTGGGGTCTCGTGAGTGAGGCCTGAAGCTTAGCCAAAATGACAAGCCCCAGATCCAACCCACGAGTGACTTGTATGGTTCGTGGGTCCATCCACGCCCCGTGGGTTGGGGGGGGGGGGTCATGGATGGGGTATGTGAAACTGCCCGATTCTCGGCCAAAGGTGGGGTGTTTTAAGTAAATTCTATTTTAATTATTAAAGGGCGGGGACGGTTTATATTAGTTATTTAGACATATATAAGTAGTTATTAACTATTAACCAACTCTTTTAACACCTCATAGCTCACAAGACTCAAATTAAAAACCAACCCTCCTCTCTCAATATTTCTCTCTCTAAACTCAAGGAAGAAGAAATGAGCCATTGAAGCAAGGGTTTGTGGATTCCAAAGGTTCTTCCCCAAATTTCTTGGAGTTTCTTAATCAAGGTATGGATGCTCTTCATCTTTGGGAAGCTATCACCCAAAGATCCCCTTTAAAATATGTTTTTTAGATTCCAAATCTCCCAAACCTAGGGTTTTCAACCTATTGTCATGGGTCTCCTTCTAAAATGTTTTCAATTGTTTATTTATGGTTGATTATGTTTGGTTATGATGAATTATGGTTGGATTAATGGAATATTGATGTTGTATGATGAAAATCTCCCTTGGGACCATGATCCCCCCTTCTTCCTAAATTGTGAACTATGGTATGGCTTAATTGATGGTGGGAGCTTGACAATCGATTATGTCTACATTGATTAAGTTGTTGAATCATGATATCCCTTTATCTAATGTAGTGATTCTAGAAGTTAGGGTTGATCTTGATTCATAGCCTTGAAGGGCAACTTGTTAGGGTTTATACATGTTGATGAAGATTGTATATGAACTTGTGATTTACTTAGATAGTGATGATACTATGACTATTGTGTAATTGTGGTATTGATGCAAGATCCTTCTTCCCTATACCCTTACACTTGATTATGCATGAAGTATGTATGTATGTTATGACAAGCTTGTTGTGTTGATTGAAAGGCTATTCTCATGAACCACTATGAATGTTATGTGAAAGGTTTACTCATATGTTGATAATTCTAAGGTTGAAAGGACATTCTCACCTAATGAATCTATGAGCTATTATGATATATGTTGGTTTGAGTGCCTAGTGCATTTTCTCATGAACACGAACTTAAGTAAAAACTTAATATGAATTCTAAAGGGAATTATGCTTAGCACCGAGTGGATATGAGTATGAGATGGGTTCCTTCACGCTAGTAGTTGGGTTACTAATATGGTTATCTTATGAGATGGAAACCTTCATGTTAGTAGTTAGGGTTTCTAGAAGCAATCTCCTTATCCCATAACTATGTGCCCGCATAAGTCTTTAGCTAGTGGATCCACCTAAAAGCTAATATGTACGTTCTACCTTAGGCAAGTAGGACACCTCTTTTCGGTGTGGGGGTAGAACACTGGATTCCATGTAGCTCACATGGTCTATGTCGGTTAATGTTATTTTCCCTATATGATACGAATATGAACTAGATAAGAACATGGACTTTAATTATGACTTCTTAAGAGGTACTACTTAGTATGAGTGGGGATATGGGACTTCACTTATGCATTGCACAAGTAGACCTTAAGAGGGGTTATGGTGAGGTTCTCTTATGTTATGAAGACTTATGGATTATGTATGTAAGATATGTATGGATGTTAAGGTTGACTTTACTTGTTACAAGTTATGAACATGAATAACTCCTTACTTATGTATGTTGGTTATGGATGAGGCAAAAGTAAGATATGTATGTTGTTGGTGACCTAAATATGATACTTAGCATTTGGTAGGGTTATGAGATCTTACCTTTGCATTGCACTAGTATGGCTTTGGGTTGCTTATATGTTAGTTTGACTTATGTTTCTTCATAAATGTGCATATTGGCTTGCGAACTTGATAAAAACATGATTTCAACTAAATGTCCCTTTTTATACATGTTTCAATGATTTTATGCATGGCTTCCATACTTAGTACATTATTTGTGCTAACCCATATTTTCTACATTAACTATGAGTGTAGGTTCCGGTCGTTGAGACGTACTTCTTCTTTCAAGTGAAGCTTGGGTTGACTATTCCCTAAGCTCGGTGAGTCCTCAAGATTCGAGGACAAGACATTATCCATTTTAGCTTCTATTGTACTTTCTATGTTTGAGACTTTATTGATGTAAAAGGCATTGACCCTATTTGTATTCTCTATTGTACTAGATGGTGATTGAGACAAGTCTAGATTCTTATTTTCGTTTATAAAAAAGAAGTTGACTTCGATTGTAAAAGTTTTAAATTTTTCCGCATCATTTCTATGACTTTATGTTTTTTATTATGCTAAGGGCTTGTATGAGACCCTTTCAGGATCAAGTACGCCGTGTTATGTCTAGGGGGTACCCCAGGGTCGTGACAAACTTGGTAATCAGAGCGCAAGGTTTAGAATGATTCTAGGATGATGTCTCATGAGCCACGTCTGGTAGAGTCTTGTTCATGAGTGTGAAGCGCGTCACACTTATGAATGAAAGGTTATAAGATGTTAAGGAACTTTCACTTCTTTCATTACTCTTTAGTCGTGCCTTAGAGTTTTAGCTCTATGAAGTCCTTGTCCTAACCCTTTTCTTGTGCATATAGTATATGACTACAAGAAGGGCGACCGCAAGAAGGATGGAAGAGGAGATTGTGAATGAGGGAGTTCCTCCCCAAGGCAACCAGGCTCCTCAAGATGAGCAAGCTCCGGTTAATCCTTCGGTTATGACGGATGTGGAAATTAGGACGACTTTTCTAACATTGACACAAGTCATAACGGCTCAAGCTCAAGCCGTGACTACATAAGCCCAAGCTATGACGGTTCAAGCAAATAAGGAAGTTGGGCTCCGTATGAACCCTAATGTGAACACCACGGCCTTAAGGTTGAGAGATTTCACAAGGATAAACCCTCCTATGTTCTTTGGTTCCAAAGTGAATGAAGATCCACAAGAGTTTGTGGAAGAGATCTACAAAATAGTTGATGCTATGGGGATGACTTCTATTGAGAAAGCCAAATTAGCTGCTTATCAACTGAAGGATGTGGCCCAAGTATGGTATACTCTATAGAAGGATAATAGGGCTATAAGAGCGGGTCCCATAAATTGGGAAATGTTCAAGAAAGCATTTGTTGATAAGTTCTTTCTATGAGAAAAAAGGGAAGCAAAGGTGGAGGAATTTATCAACCTTCGTCAAGGAGGTATGAGTGCTCAAGAATATTCTTTGAAATTTGCTAAGTTGTCCAAGTATGCTCCGTCTTTGGTGGCAAATTCGAGAGATGAAATAAGTCGGTTTGTGACTGGAGTGTCTGAGTTGATTGAAGAAGAGTGCCGTGCGGCAATGCTACATGATAATATGGACATCTCACGTCTAATGGTATATGCTCAACAAGTAGAGGAGACAAAGCTTAGGAAGAAAAATAGGGATGTGAAGAGAGCAATGACTGATGATGGAAATTCTTCCAAGGGTAAGTTTGAGGGTCAAGAGTGACCAAGGTTCAAAAGAATCTTCTCCAACCAAGGCTCTTCTAGTGATCCAAAGGTAAAAAAATATAGGGTGTCTAACCCTAAGCCACAAGGAGGTAATAATGGTGGCTCTTATATTGAAAGACCTAGTTGTGCAAAGTGTGGTAAGAAGCATGATGGCAAGTGCTTAGTTAGCACGGATGGTTTCTTTAGTTGTGGGAAGAGAGGCCATATGAAGAGATATTGTCCCATGCTAAGGGCTCAAGGAAGAGAGGGCAAGCAAGTCCCTCCTAGTGGCTCAAATTCTGATGCTCCCAAGAAGAACCTCTTTTATGCTCTTCAATCTCGAGGTGACCAAGAAAGCTCCCCAGATGTTGTCACGAGTATGTTGCAAGTCTTTTCCATTGATGTTTATGCATTATTAGACCCCGGTGCCACCTTATCATTTGATACACCTTTTGTGGCTATGAAATTTGAAATGCTCCTCGAAGAGTTACTAGAACCTTTTTCGGTATCCACCCCGGTTGGTGACTAGATAGTGGCAAAAAGTTTATAGGAGTTGTCCTATTTCTTTGTCTCATAAAGTCATTTTGGTTGCTTTGGTAGAATTAGACATGCTTGATTTTGATGTAATTTTGGGCATGGATTAATTGCATGCATGTTATGCTTTAATAGATTGTAGGACCCGCGTGGTCAAATTTCAATTTCCAAAAGAGCCAATTTTAGAGTGGAAAGGGGAGAATTCTATTCCTAGAGGTCAATTTATTTCATGTCTAAAAGCTAGGAAAATGATATCCAAGGGGTGCATGTATCTTATTGTTAGGGTTATGGATGTTGAGTCTAAGGTCCCTTCTTTAGAGTTGGTCCCCGTGGTGAGTGAGTTTTCGAAAGTCTTTCCCGATGACTTGCCCGGCATTCCTCCCGAACGGGAAATAGACTTTGACATTGATCTTTTACCCGATACACAACCCATATCCATCTATCCCTATAGAATGGCTCTGGCTGAATTGAAAGAGTTGAAGGAGCAACTCAAGGACTTGTTAGACAAGGGTTTTATTCAACCAAACTTCTCTCCATGGGGTGCTCCGGTATTGTTCGTGAAGAATAAAAATGGGTGCCTTAGGATGTGTATAGACTACCGCCAATTGAACAAGGTGACTATAAAGGATAAATATCCTCTCCCTAGAATTGATGATTTGTTTGATCAACTTCAAGGGGCCAACTATTTCTCTAAAATAGATCTTCATTCGGGTTACCATCAACTAAGGGTAAGAGGGCTTGACATTCCTAAGACGGCCTTCCGAACAAGATATGGTCACTATGAGTTCCTATAATGTCCTTTGGTCTAACAAATGCCTCGGCGGCATTCATGGACCTTATGAATAGAGTTTTTAGGCACTATCTTGATATGTTTGTGATAGTGTTTATTGACGATATTTTGATCTACTCAAAGTGTGAAAATGAGCACAACCATTTGAGCATTGTATTGCAAGTCCTTAAAGACCACCAATTGTATGCAAAGTTTAGTAAGTGTGAGTTTTGGCTAAGGTTCGTAGCCTTCCTTGGTCATATTGTGTCGAGCAAGGGTATTGAGGTAGATCCTAAGAAGACGGATGCGGTCAAAGGTTGGCCTAGACCTCTATCTCCTACCGATTTTATAAGCGTTTTGGGTTTGGCCGGTTACTATAGGGGGTTTGTTGAGGTTTTTTCCTCCATTGCTTCTCCGTTGACGGCTTTGACTCAAAAGAAAGCTACGTTTGAGTGGTCGGAGGCTTGTGAGAAAAGTTTCCAAGAGTTGAAAGATAGACTTACTTCCGCTCCGGTGTTGACCTTACTAGAGGGTACCGATGGGTTTGTGGTGTATTGTGATGCTCCTTGAGTGGGTTTGGATGTGTCCTTGTGCAACATGGTAAAGTGGTTGCCTATGCTTCAAGGCAACTCAAAATCCATGAAAAGAATTATCCGACCCATGATCTTGAATTAGCGGCGGTAGTGTTTGCTTTGAAAATATGGAGACATTATCTATATGGTGTGCATGTTGATGTGTTCACCGATCACAATAGTCTCCAATACGTGTTTAGCTAAAAAGACTTGAATCTCCGACAAAGAAAGTGGTTAAAACTTTTAAAGGATTATGACATGAGTGTCCTTTACCACCCCGGCAAAGCCAATGTAGTTGTGGATGCCCTAAGTAGATTTTCCATGGGGAGTGTAGCTCATGTAGAAGATGAGAAGAAGGAATTGGTTTGTGATGTGCATAGGTTGACCGGGTTAGGTGTCTAACTAGTGGATTCCACCAAGGGTGGAGTTATGGTCCATCATAGTTAGAATCGTTCTTTGTGGTTGATGTGAAGTCTAAGAAAGGCCTTGATGCCATATTAATGGAGTTGAAAGAATCGGTACTCAACAAGTTCGTTGAGGCTTTGGGGAGATGGGGTGCTTAGGTACCAAGGTAGGTTATGTGTTTCGGATGTTGATGGCTTAAGGGAGCATATTTTAGAAGAGGCTCATAGTTCACGGTATTCTATTCATCCAGGAGCCAACAAGATGTACCGTGATCTATGAGAAGTCTATTGGTGGAATGGGATGAAGAAGGATATAGCAGGTTTTATGTCCAACTATTCGAATTGCCAACAAGTTAAGGCCGAACACCAAAAACCGGGAGGTTTGTTCCAATAAATAGATATTCCCACTTGGAAGTGGAAAGATGTAAATATGAATTTTGTTGTGGGTTTGCCTCGTACCTGTCACACCCCGAGCTTACACCCTAGGTAGGATTGACACTCGAGAACCATTGCTGGCCCCAAGCAAACCGTTGACCTGGCTTACTTACTCAGCGGAAGACTTAATTCAACAAAGACAAGTCTATGTAATAAACTGGAATGTTATAATGGAACATTCAACTTGGCCATTAAGGCAAAATCAAGTCTTAACATAAGATAATGACAATGAAAAGTCTAAAAAACTAACATCTGACTGTCTATGAAGCCTCTAAAACAACTGAGATGGATGTCGGGACAAAACCCCACAACATCCTAATGAATTAATAAAATAACTGAAAGAAATAAAAAGGAGTCCTTCGGAATGCAAGAAGGCTCACCAACTGACTCTGGAGTGCTCACTGGATCAACGATGCGCTGGATGCCGATCCTATTTACCTGTGTCTGCATCATAATAAGATACATACATTGAATATACGAGTATGCAAGTTGGAATGCTAAACACAACATAGACTTGAAAGGAATCTGAAGAACTTACCTGACTCAACTCAACTCAACATAACTGAACTGATTTCAATATAAATCAGTTTAAAACAAGTGCAATATAAAGAAAAGCTGTTTAAAACATGATGTCAACTCTGTGTGTATGCAAAGATACATATAACTCTGAAATGTATGCAAAAATACAATAAACCGTGTATATAAGAATACAATTACTTCTGTGGGAGTTTCTCTAACCGACAACCATCACGTAAGAGCTATTGTGATAATACAACGTTTTGCCTCACGCTGCCAGGGTCATCCTATACCTTGCCGAGGGTATAGAACCTGAACTACTAAGTGAATCCACTAGTCTATGCTAAAAAAACACTAAATGAATCATCTAAAAAGTATGACCCATATCTACCCATGATGGCTGTATGGTTTATGGGGGCTGTGAGTTGTCTGAACTCTCCCCCATATCGGTGCTCAATACTACTCCCAAAAATATGATATTAGCTCTTATGTTTAAAAACATACTTCTTTCTATGATTTGAGATTAGTGCTCAAAAACTTAGCTCAAAGGCTATCTTGGAAATCAAAGTTTCCTCTCTTACTTCATTTAAAAAGCGATTACTCTTTTCTGAAAACTAGCTCGAAGGCTCTTTGGAAATCGAGGTTTCCTCTCTTGTTTAAATGTGAAAATATTTTAAACCCTTTGGAAATACATAGTCCCCATATACTTTTGAAGAAATGAACTTCAAACTTTACTCTTTAATCTTTACTCAACTTGAACTTTAAGTCTTAAAACAAAGTTAAAACATTTGGAAAAGACTTTTGGAAAACTCTTAGAACTTCTCTTGACTTTGATCTTAACTTTACTTGAATTGGATTATGGATTCAAGGTTCATGATCTCATATTTATGGATGATTTCATGATGTTTAGATGTACCTTAGAGTGTTGGAATCAACTAGAAAACATAGGTACATTACTAAGGAACAAGTACTAAAAGGTGGGGAGCGAATGGGGAGAACTGGCGTCCCTGGCGCTCTGAGAGGCGCGGGGCGCCATCCCTCAAAATTCAGAGAACAAGTTGGGGCACGCTGGCTGGCGCGGCGCCCCAAGGTTGAAACTTCAGAAACCCTTTTGGGGCGCGCTGGCTGGTGCGACGCCCCACCCCCTTCCCCAAGTGTTTGACGACTTTTCTTGCTCATTTTTTATATCTAAACCCTCTAAACGTCAATGGTTCTTTCCCCAAACACATAGAATCATTTGTACCCTAAATATACATCATATTATACTAAAAAAACACAACTAACAACATCAATCAATCTCAAGAAAACTGCAACAACACAACCCACAAGAATTCAAACGAATTTCATCAAGAACTTAAGGATTTACTTTCAAATCTAATAACTGGGCTGAAATTGAATAATGATTGGCGCGTGGGTGAACTAACCCAATGCTATGTGATCTCACATACCTTTTAGGGATCACCCCCGACAAAATCCACAAGCTAAACTCGACGTTCTTGACGAATCTTGCTTCTCTTCTCCTTTCTTCTCTTCTTTTCTTTTTTCTCCAAGCCCTAGCGTACTTTGGTAAAAGCGTAAACTGATCTAATTCTGATTAAACCCTAACTTAATTACCAAAAATGAAATAAAATAATTGGTCAAGGAAAAGACCAAACTACCTTTTCAAAATCCGGATTGAACTTTCCTTATTCCAATAACCCAACTTCCAAAGGGCATAACTCACTCATACGAACTTGGAATCGTGCAAACTCAGCGGCGTTGGAAATATCATTCCAAGATCTTTCCTACCATATCTTGAAGTACCTCTAAATCATCCTGAGCTAGAAGTTATGGCCGTTTGAAGTTGGCCAAAACTCAACTTATTCTAACTTGACAAAATTTCCAGATTTTCATTCTTTCCAAAAAAATGACTATTTCCAATTATTAGCTTCTTCCTAGTTATTTCAAATTTAGAGATGTTACAATATCTCCCCTTTGGGAAAATTCGTCCTTGAATGAGATTAGTCTTACTAGGCTAAGGATGTAACATGCAACATTCAGGTCAAGCACCCACAAGCAAATGCAAAACAACATGCCAACTTATTAATAAATTCTAAGAAAGGATTAGTACCTTAATTCGAAACTTCTTCGGATTCAAAGAGATGTGGATATACGTTATTCATATCCTCCTCAACTTCCCAAGTAGATTCTTCAACAAATTGTTTCCTCCAAAGGACTTTGACTGATGCTACCTCTTTTGTTCTCAACTTGCGAACTTGGCGATCTAGAATTTGAACTGGAATCTTTTTATAAGATAAACTATCCTTGATCCCAATATTTTCAGTTGGTATGATCAATGAAGGATCGCCCATGCACTTCTTCAACATGGAGATGTGAAACACTGGATGAACCGCGGCTAACTCTTGTGGTAACTCCAACTCATAAGCTACATTACGTACCCTTTTCGATATTCTGTAAGGGCCAATATCCCGAGGACTAAGCTTCCCCTTCTTACCAAATCTCATAACACCTTTCATGGGTGAAACTTTAAGATATACCTAATAATCTACTTTAAACTCTAACTCTAACATTAGTGTAGGATTTCTGACGACTCTGCGCCGTTTTCAACCTCTCTTGAATCACTTTCACCTTCTCCATAACTTGATGAACCAAATCTGGTCCTATTAAACCTACTGCACCAACTTCAAACCATCCGATATGAGATTTGCATCTTCTCCCATAAAGAACTTCATAAAGAGCCATTTGGGTGCTCGAGTGGTAACTATTGTTGTAAGCAAACTCAATGAGAGGTAGGTGATCATCCCAATTCCCTTCAAAATCAATCACACAAGCCCTCAACACATATTCTAAGGTATGAATAGTGCATTCTGCTTGCCCATCTGTCTAAAGGTAGTACTTAAGTTCACCTTTGAACCCACGCCTTTTTGGAATGACTTAAAAAACTGTGCAGTAAATTGCGTACCTCTGTCTGAAATAATGACGACCGAAACCCCATGAAGTCTTACCACCTCTTGAAGATACAACTTAGCATAAACTTCTGCCAAATGAGTAGTCTTTACCTGCAAAAAGTGGGCTGATTTTGTCATTCTATCGACAATCACCCAAATAGAATCATGTTGCCTGCGAGACCTTGGTAAACCTGTGATGAAGTCCATATTAATCATCTCCCACTTCCATTCTAGAAGTTCTATATTCTGAGCCAAACCACTGTGCCTTTGGTGCTCTACTTTAACTTGTTGGCAATTTGGGCACTTAACAACAAATTCTGCAATGCTCTTCTTCATACTATTCTACCAATACACCTCTCTCAAATCACGATACATCTTTGTGGAACCCGGATGAGTGGAATATCTGGAGCTATGATCTTCCTGCATGATCCTCTCTTAGAGTCCATCCACCATTGGTACACACAACCTACCTTGATATCTCAATACTCCATCTCCCCCTTGTTCAGAAGCTAATACTTTTTGCTTATGAACATTTGCCTTCAATTCAAGTAAAATTGGATCTTTGTCTTGCTTTTCTTTCACTTCTGACACTAATGAAGATTCAGACCCATTTATCACCACTACTCCTCCTTCTATGGAATCCATTAGTCGAACTCCTAGCCTTACAAGTCTATGCACCTCTTTTGCTAACTCTTTCTTATCTTCCTCAAAATGGGCAGTACTACCCATAGATAATCTACTCAAGGCATCAACAACAACATTGGCCTTATCTGGGTGATAAAGAATACTCATGTCACAATTTTTGGGTAACTCTAACCACCTTCTCTGTCTGTGATTAAGCTCTTTCTAACTAAACACATACTAAAGACTCTTGTGATCGGTGAACACATCCACATGAACACCACAAAGATAATGGCGCCATATTTTCAAAGTAAATACTACGACTGCCAACTCTAGATCGTGGGTTGGGTATTTTTTCTCATGAACTTTCAACTGTCTGGAGGCATAAGCTATAACTTTGCCATTCTGCATTAACACACAACCCAAACTAACTCTAGACGCATCATAATATACAACAAAGCTTTGCGTACCTTCTGGTAAGGTTAACACTGAGGCAGTAGTCATCCTCTTCATCAATTCCTGAAAGCTTTTCTCACAAGCTTCATGATACCCTTGCCGAGGGTATAGAACCTGAACTACTAAGTGGATCCACTAGTCTATGCTAAAAAAGCACTAAAGGAACCATCTAAAAAGTATGCCCCTTTTCTACCCATGATGGCTACATGGTTTATGGGGGCCATGAGTTGCCTGAACTCTCCCCCATATTGGTGCTCAATACTACTCCCAAAAATATGATATTAGCTCTTATGTTTAAAAACATACTTCTTTCTGTGATTTGAGATTAGTGCTAAAAAACTTAGCTCAAAGGCTATCTTGGAAATCAAAGTTTCCTCTCTTGCTTCATTTAGAAAGCTATTACTCTTTTCTGAAAACTAGCCCAAAGGCTCTTTGGAAATCGAGATTTCCTTTCTTGTTTAAATGTGAAAACATTTTAAACCCTTTGGGAATACATAGTCCCCATATACTTTTGAAGAAATGAACTTCAAACTTTACTCCTTAATCCTTACTCCACTTGAACTTTAAGTCTTAAAACAAAGTTAAAATGTTTGGAAAAGACTTTTGGAAAACTCTAAGAACTTCTCTTGACTTTGATCTTAACTTTTCCTGAATTGGATTATGGATTCAAGGTTCATGATCTCATGTTTATGGATGATTTAATGATGTTTAGATGTACCTTAGAGTGTTGGAATCAACTAGAAAACATAGGTACATTGCTAAGGAACAAGTACTAAAAGGTGGGGAACGAATGGAGAGAATTAGTGTCCCTGGCGCTCTGAGAGGCGCAGGGGGCCAGCCCTCAAAATTCAGAGAACAAGTTGGGGAACGCTGGTTGGCGCGGCGCCCCAAGGGTGAAACTTCAGAAATCCTTTTAGGGCGCGCTGGCTGGAAAATCATCACGTATACTCATACCATTTTATTCACGCTCATTTCCGCATCTACAAGCCCTTTTTTAAGAATCTCGCAAATTACTATATTTTTCGTGTGTATTATCCCATTGATCTGGCGCTCGAAGCACCCAAATTTTTTTTCTAAACAATTTGTTTTTGAGGACCTCCGTATTGGGGTGGGGAACCATCATGTATACTCACACCATTTTTCATGTCTTTTTCCGCATCTACATGCCCTTTTTTAGGAATCGCGCAAATTGCTCTGGTTTTTGTGTGTATTAGTCCATGGATCAGGCGCCCAGAGCACCCAAATTTTTTTCTCAAAAAAATTTATGAGGACATTCATATTGAGTTGGGGAACAATTAGATATACTCACACCATTTTTTTCACACCCATTTCCACATCTACATGCCCTTATTTAGGAATCGCACAAATTTCTTTATTTTTCGTATGTATTTGCCCATGGATCTGGCGCCCTGATCACCTAAAATAGTTTTCTTAAAAAACTTTATGAGGACCTCCGTATTGAGTTTTGGAACCATCACTTATTCTCACACCATTTTTTTACCTCTCATTTCCGCATCTACATGCCTTTATGATGACCTCCGGATTGAGTTAGTGAACTATCATGTATACCCACACAATTTTTTTCACGCCCATTTCTGCATCTACAAGCTTTTTTTAGGAATCGCGCAAATTACTCTATTTTTTGTGTGTATTAGCCTATGGATCTAGAACCTGGGGCACCCAAAAGTTTTTTCTCAACAAACTTTATAAGGACATCCGTATTGAGTTTGGGAACTATCACATATACTCACACCATTTTTTTCATGCCCATTTCTCCATCTACATGCCCTCTTTAGGAATCGTGCAAATTGCTCTATTTTTCGTATGTATTAGCCCATGGGTCTGGCGCCCGAAGCACCTAAAAAAATGTTCTAAAAAAACTTTATAAGGATATCTGTATTGGGTTGGGGAACCATCATGTATACTCACACTTTCTTTTCACGCCTATTTCCGTATCTACAAGACACTATTTTAAGAATCGTGCAAATTTCTCTATTTTCCATGTGTATTAGCCCATGAATCTGGTGCCCGAAGCAACCAATTTTTTTTCTCAAAAAACACTATAAGGACCTCCGTATTGAGTTGGGGAATCACATATATTCACACCATTTTTCTCACGCCCATTTCAACATCTACATGCCCTTTATTAGGAATCGCGCAAATTGCTTTATTTTTCGTGTGTATTATAGCCCATGGATTTGGCACTCGGATTACCCAAACTTTATTTCTTAAAAAACTTTATGAGGATCTCTGTATTGAGTTGGGGAACCGTCACGTCTACTCACACCATTTCTTTCATGCCCATTTTCGCATCTACAGGCCCTTTTTTAGAAATCGCGCTAATTGCACTATTTTCGTGTGTATTAGCCTATGGAATTGGTGCCTAAAGCACCCAAAAAAATATTCTCAAAAAACTTTATGAGTGACATACGTATTGAGTTTGGGAACCATCACGTATACTCACACCAATTTCTGCATCTACAGTCCCTTTTTTAGGAATGACTCAAATTGCTCTATTTTCGTGTATATTAGCCCATGAATTTGGCCTGCGGAGCACCAAATTTGTTTTCTAAAAAAACTTTATGAGGACCTCCAAATTAAATTGGGGAACCATCACGTATACTCACTCCATTTTTTCTCGCCCATTTCCGCATCTACCGGCCCTTTTTTAGGAATTGCGTAAATTCCTCTATTTTCACTTGTATTACCCCATGGATCTAGCCCCCTGGACACCTAAAAGTTTTTTCTCAAAAACTATATGAGGACCTCCACATTGAGTTGGGAACCATTACATATATTCACACCATTTTTCTCACGCCCATTTCCACATCTACAGACCCTTTATTAGGAATCACACAAATTGCTCATTTTTCCGTGTGTATTATCCAATGGATTTGGTGCCTAGAATGCCCAATTTTTTTCTTAAAATACTTTATGAGGACCTCCTATTGAGTGGGGAACCATCACGTATACTCACACCATTTCTTTCATGTCCATTTTCGCACCTAAAGGCCCTTTTTTAGAAATCATGCAAATTGCTCTATTTTGTGTGTGTATTAGACCATGGATCTGACGCTCTTATCACCCAAAACAATATTCTCAAAAAACTTTATGAGGACATCCGTATTAGGTTTGGGAACCATCACGTATACTCACAATATTTTTTCACGCCAATTTTCGCATTTACAAGCCCTTTTTTTGGAAATAGCGCAAATTCCTCTATTTTTATGTGTATTAGCCTATTGATCTAGCGCGCAGAGCACCCATAAAATTTTTCTCAAAAATTTTTATGAGGTCATCCCTATTGAGTTTGGGAACCATCACGTATACTCGCATTATTTTTTTCACGCCCATTTCTGCATCTACATGCCCTTTTTTAGGAATCGCACAAATTGTTCTATATTTTGTATGTATTAGCCCATGGATCTGGCGCCCTGAACTCCCAAAGATTTTTTCTCAAAAAACTTTAGGAGGACCTCCGTATTGATTTGTGGAACCATCACGTATACTCACACCTATTTCCGCATTTACAAGGCCCTTTCTTATGAATCGCGCAAATTGCTCTATTTTTGTGTGTATTAGCCCATGTATGTGGCACCCGAAGCACCCAAAAAAATTTTAAAAAACTTTATGAGGAACTCCATATTGATTTTGGGAACCATCACGTATACTCACACCTTTTTTTCACGCCTATTTCCATATTTACAAGCAGTTTTTAAGAAATCGCGCAAATTCCTCTATTTTTATGTGTTTTAGCCCATTGATTTGGCACCCGGAGCACGCATACAATTTTTCTCAAAAAACTTTATGAGGTAATCCGTATTGAGTTTGGGAATCATCACGTATACTCACACTATTTTTTTCACGACAATTTCCGCATCTACTTGCCCTTTTTTAGGAATCGCGCAAATTATTTTATATTTTGTGTGTATTAGCCCATGGATCTGGCGCCCTGAGCCCCCAAAGAGTTTTTCTCTAAAAACATTAGGAGGACCTCCGTATTGATTTGGGGAACCATCACGTATACTTACACCCATTTCCACATCTACAAGGCCCTTTCTTATGAATCACGCAAATTGGTCTATTTTTCGTGTGTATTAGCCCATGTTTGTGGCGACCAAAGAACGCAAAAAAAATTCTCAAAAAACTTTATGAGGAACTCCATATTGATTTTGGGAACCATCACGTATACTCACACTTTTTTTTTCACACCTATTTTCTCATCTACAGGCCCTTTTTTAGTAATCGCGCAAATTACTCTATTTTTCGTGTGTATTAGCCAATTTATCTGGTGGCCGAGCACCCAAAGGTTTTTACTCAATAAACTTAATGAGGACCTTCATATTGAGTTGGGGAACCATCACGTATACTCACACAATTTTTTCACGCCTATTTCCGCATCGACAAGTCTCTTTTTTATGAATCGCGCAAATTGCTCTATTTTTCATATGTATTAGCCCATGGATCTGGTGTCCGGAGAACCCAAATTTTTTTCTCAAAAAACCTTATGAGGACCTCCGTATTGAGTTGGGGACCATCATGTATACTCATACCATTTTTTCACCCCCATTTCCGCATCTTCAAAGCCTTTTTTAGGAATCGCCTTATTGCTCTATTTTTCATGTGTATTAGCCCATGGATCTGGCATCTGAAGCACCCAAAACAAATTTCTCAAAAAACTTTATGAGGACCTTTGTATTGAGTTGGGGAACCATCTCATATACTCACACCATTTTTTTCACGCCCATTTTTTATTATCTACATGACTTTTTTTAGGAATTACGCAAATTGCTCTATTTTTTGTATGTATTAGCACATGGATCTGGCGCCTTGGGCACCCAATTTTTTTTCTCAACAAACTTTATAAGGACATTCGTATTGAGTTTGGGAACTATCACGTCTACTCACACCATTTTTTTCACTTCCATTTCCGCATCTACAAGCCTTTTTTTAGGAATCGTGCAAATTGCTCTATTTTTCGTATGTATTAGCCCATGGGTCTGGCGCCCAGAGCACCCACAAATTTTTTATCAAAAAACTTTATGAGGATACCTGTATAGGGTTGGGGAACCATCACGTATACTCACACAATTTTTTCACGTTAATTTTCGCATCTATAGGACCTTTTTTAGGAATTGCACACATTCCTTTATTTTTCTTGTGTATTAGGCCATGGAGCTAGTGCTCGGAGCACCCAAAAGAATTTCTCAAAAAAACTTTATGAGGACCTCCCTATTAAGTTAGTGAACCATCACGTATACTCATACCAATTTTTTCACGACAATTTCCACATCTACAGGCCTTCTTTTTGCAATCGCTCAAATTCTTCTATTTTCGTGTGTATTATCCATGGATATGGTGTCTGGAGCACCCAAATTTTTTTCTCAAAAAACTTTATCAGGACCTTTGTATTGACTTGGTGAACCATCACGTATACTCACACCATTTTTTCATGCCTATTTCCGCATCTACAAGGCCCTATTTTAGAAATCGCGCAAATTGCTCTATTTTTCGTGTGTACTAGCCAATGGATCTGGCGCCCGAAGCACCCAAATTTTTTTCTCAAAAACCTTTATGAGGACCTCCGTATTGAGTTGGGGACCATCACGTATACTCATACCATTTTTTTTCACGCACATTTCTGCATCTATAAGGCCTTTTTTTCGGAATCGCACAATTGCTCTATTTTTTGTGTGTATTAGCCCATGAATCTGGCGCCCGAAGCACCCAAATTTTTTTTCTCAAAAAACATTATGAGGACCTTTGTATTGAGTTGGGGAACCATCACGTATACTCAAACCATTTTTTTCACACCCATTTCCACATCTAGAGGCCCTTTTTTGGAATCGCTCAAATTTATCTATTTTTCGTGTGTAGTAGCCCATGTACTGCACCCGAAGCACCCAAAATTTATTTCTCAAAAAACTTAATGAGGACATCCATATTGAGTTGGGCAACTATCACGTATACTCACACCAAATTTTTTTCATACCCATTTCCACATCTACAGGCCCTTTTATAGGAATCGCGCAAATTGCTCTATTTTTTGTTAGTATTAATTATCCCATGGATCTGGCGTCCGGATCAACCAAATTGTTTTTGTCAAAAACCTTTATGAGGACCTCCGTATTGAGTTGAGGAACCGTCATGTATACTCACACCATTTTTTTCACGCCTATTTTCCACATCTACAAGGGCCTTTTTTTGAATTCGTGCAAATTGTTCTATTTTCGTGTGTATTAGCCATGGATTTGCCGCCCAGAGCACCCAAAAATTTTTTCTCAAAAATCTTTAGGAGGACCTCTGTATGAAGTTTGGGAACCATCATGTATACTCACACCATATTTTTTCACGCCCATTTCTGCATCTATGGGTCCTTTTTTAGAAATCGCGCAAATTTCTCTATTTTTCGTATGTTTTATCCCAAGGGTCTAGCACCCAAAGCACCCAAATTTTTTTTCCAAATTTTTTTAGGAGGAACTCTGTATTGAGTTGGGGAACCATCATGTACACTCACACCATTTTATTCACGCCCATTTCTGCATTTACATGCCATTTTTTAGTAATCGAGCAAATTCCTCTATTTTCGTGTTTATTAGCCCATGTATTTGGCAATCGGAGCACCCATTTTTTTTTTCAAAAACTTTATGAGGACCTTTGTATTGAGTTGGGAACCATAAAGTATACTCACAGCTTTTGTTTCACACCCATTTCCGTATATACGTCCTCTTTTTTAGGAATCACACAAATTCCTCTATTTTTCGTGCGTATTAGTCCATGGATCTGATGCCCGGAGCACCCAAATTTTTTTTCTCAAAAAACTTTATAAGGACTTCTGTATTGAGTTGGGTAACTATCACGTATACTCACACTATTTTTTTAACGCCCATTTCCGCATCTACAGGCCTTTTTATAGGCATCATACAAATTGCTCTATTTTTTGTGTGTATTAGCCCATGGATCTGGGGTCTAGAGCAACCAAATTTTTTTTCTCAAAAAACATTATGAGGACCTTAGTATTGAGTTAAGGAAATCTCACGTATTCTCACACCAAATTTTTCACGCCCATTTCCACATCTACAGACTATTTTTTATAAATCGTGCAAATTGCTCTATTTTTCGTGTGTTTAGCCTATGGATCTGGCACCTGGAGCACCCAAAAATTTTTTCTCAAAAAAATTTATTAGGACGTCCGTATTGAGTTGGGGAACCATCACGTATACTCAGACCATTTTTTTCACACCCATTTCTGCATCTTCAGGCCCTTTTTTAGGAATCGTGCAAAATTCTCTATTTTTCGTACGTATTAGCCCATGGATCTGGCGTCTGGTGCACCCAAATTTTTTTATCAAAAACCTTTATGAGGACCTCCGTATTGAGTTTGGGAACCATCACGTATACTCACACCATTTTTTTCACGCCCATTTCCGCATCTACAGGCCCTTTTTAGGAATCTCACATATTTCTCTTTTTCCGTGTGTATTAGTGTAATACCCAAGAATCTAGTAATCTAAGCGAGGGGATAAGTTTTTAGTCATGAGCCAAATAATTTAGCTTGGGAAACCTTCACGTGGACCCAAACAGGCTGTGAAGGTCACCATGAGGCGTGGTGCTGCCTATGGTGGCTCACAGAATGGGGCCAAGGAAGCCTCTCCTCCCACGAGCACCCACATGAATCATGGGGATGTCAACGAGTCGTGGTGATGGCCAGGGAGGGGAGGCAGTAGCTCACCAAAGTGTTGAACCCCTGCACGAGCCAATAGACGGTTTGTGAAGGCCACTATGAGTCGTGGAATTGGTCATGTTCAAGAGGGAGTTTAAGTAGTGGAAAGCCAATCCACTGGTCAAGGAACATGGCTGCCACTATGGGCCGTGTGGTCCTTGACGGGTCATGGTGCCTCACGTGAAGGTGGGTTCAGTAGTTTTAATATAGGGGCATATGAGTCTTTTCTGATTTTACTTCAATCAAAGCTATGTCGTTTTACCCAATCCTAGGACCCCTATATAAGTGATTTTAACCCCAAAACTCACCATTCAAGTCATTCTCTTAAATTCACAAAAAGTATTGGGTTCTTGCTCTCCAAAATATTTCTCTCCCTAGAACTTGAAGAAGAAGAAGAAAGGGTTAAAGCTAGGATCAAGGTCAAGTCTCCATTCCTTAAGCATTTTTGGGCTTTGTTAGCAAGGTATGATAGCTTTTCATCCATGGAATACTTGCATCCATGGAGCCCCTAAGTTCTCCCAATTGAAAGGTAGAATTCACCAATTTGAATTAGTGTTTTCTTCTAAGTTGTGGGTCTTTGTAAATGTTGATTCAATTGAGTGAATCATGATTGTTTTTGCATGGATTAAGTGGATTCTATGCTTTCATGATGAATTCTCATGTACCCCTACCTAACCCATGTTTCTAAGTAGAAATTGATGTAAATGGGTTTTATTCTATGAAAGGAGAAATTATGGGTTTAGATGTATTCTTATAGGATTGATAAGGTACACTATGAATTGCTTTGAGATTGAAGCATATATGATGATTTATGATTAGAATGGATTTGAGAGTGAAGTCCATGTATGAATTGTTGATTGTTGTGGTAGGGATTTTCCCACATGATTTCCTTTATGTATGTATGAATGTTAAAGGCTTTTTCACATTGAATGGGTCTAGGTTGTTGCTCACCTAAAATGAATCTAAGCTAAAAGACTAAGAAATTGATAAGGCTAGAGGCGATTACCCATGACCTCTAAGTTGGAAATATATGAGGTAATTACCCATATTCCTTAGAAGAGAATAAGAGGTGACTACCCTTATTCCTTGAAGTTGAACAACGGGCGAATACCCATGTCACATGATGTTGGACTAGAAGCGAATACCCATGGTCCTAAGCAAAGGGACTAGAGGCGAGTACCCATGATCCCATAGTAAGTTGAACAAAAGGTGACTACCCACGTTCCTATGATGAAAGTGGACAAGAGAGAAGTACCCATGATCCTTTATGTAAGAAAAGAGGCGAGTACCCATGAGCCTTTATAAGTTAGGCAAGGAGGCGATTCCCCAAGTCTTTAAAAGTAAGCTAAAGATGTAAGATGTTATAATGCATGATTAGCTTGGATTGTTGCTTGAATTGCCTTCCATGATGAGTAAGACTAGAGGCAGTTTGCCAAGTCTTGGCTAAGTATGAATTAATATTACTTCAAGAAGTATTCCTCCTATTTATGATGATTTATTATGTGCATTGATTATGCTTATTGACTTATGTTGTATAATGCTTATGTTTATGTTGTTTATGCAAGTTATAATATTTAGTACATTCTTGTACTAACACATACTCTTGCCTACATTTCTTATACAAATGTAGGGTCTGGCGATCTCGATTCTCATCCCCGTGGCTAGGATCCTTAGTAGAGGCAAGACTTGAATATTGGTGAGTCCTCATAACATTCGAGGATTTGGTAACTATTTCCTTGTGTTATTTTATTTTAGTACTTGAACATTATTGTATGGGCTATGTCCCAATATTCTATTGTATTAGATGGTTTTAGAGATAAGTGTATTAAACTTCCGCTTTTGATATAAAAACTTTGATTGTGTTAAAAATGTTTTAAATTCTCGTAAATTTCTATTATCTTGTTTATGAAAGCTAAGTGGCTTGTATGAGGCCTCTTGGGGTCTTGTATACCATGTTATATCTAGGGGGTGCTCCTGGGTCGTGACAATTAGCCCATGGATCTAGAGCCCAGAGCACCCAATTTTTTTTCTCAATACACTTTATGAAGACATCTGTATTGAGTTAGGGAACCATCACGTATAGGTACACCATTTTTTTCATGCCCAATTCAGCATCTACGGGCCTTTTTTAAGAATCGTGCAAATTTCTCTATTTTCGTATGTGTTAGCCCATGGATCTGGCCCCCGGAGTACCTAATTTTTTTTCTCAAAAAACTTTATGAGGACCTCCGTATTGAGTTGGGGAACCATCACATATACTCACACCATTTTTTTCATGCCCATTTCTGCATCTAGAAGACATTTTCTTAGGAATCACGCAAATTGCTCTATTTTTCATATGTATTAGACATGGATCTGGCCCCCGGATCACCCAAATTTTTTTTCTCAAAAACTTTATAAAGACCTCCGTATTGAGTTGGGGAATCATAATGTATGCTCACACCATTTTTTCTCACGCCCGTTTCTCTATCTACATGCCCTTTTTTACGAATCACGTAAATTGCTCTATTTTTGTGTGTATTAGCCATGGATCAGGCCCCGGAGCACCCAAAATAATTTTCTCAAAAAACTTTATCAGGACCTCTTTATTGAGTTGGGGAACCATCATGTATACACACACCATTTTTTTCACGCACATTTCCGCATCTACATGCCATTTTACAGCAATCACGCAGATTCCTTGTCACGCCCCGAGACTATCCCTGAGACACGGACACGGGACCTAGGACCACAAGTGATCTCAAGCTAACCCTGCTGGCATGATCATGAGCATACTAAAGATAATAAACTGATGCAGAAGCTAAATCATAAATAAAAATGAAAAGATAGGGAATACCCATTTACTATAACTGAGATAAATGATAACTGATGAGTTTAATACAAATAAGATATTAACTCAATACTAAGCTGGATCTAACTATGTCTGAAAATAGCCTCTAACTGACTAGAAATGCTGGGACAGGCCCCAACTAAGTCTAGCAAAATTGAATCTAAAGGACTAAAAATACTGGAAAAAAACTCATGACTATTGTCCTCGGAGAATGAGGACTCACTACTAATTTCGTTGACTGAAGATTGGGAACCGGTCTAAGCATGATCTGGATGCTGAGAACCTGAACCTACATCATGAGAAGATGTAGCGCAATGTATGCGTTAGTACTTGAAAGAAACTGAGCATGCATGATAGAATACAACTATAACTGAACAAAGCAAATAAGCAATGACATAATCTGAACATGATATATATACTGAATGCTGAGATAACTAAATGCAGTGACCAACTTATAACATGCTGAAACTGAATACTGGATATACTGATAAATAGTCAATGCAATAGGATCTGACTGAACTGTGGGAGCTACTAATAACCGACAATAAAACCACATGAGCTAAATGTGGAGTCCAATGTTTACGCCCCATCGAGAGGACCCAATATACCCTGCCAGAGGTATAGAGGAATGCTGGCGTGATCACTAAAATAATGCCCACAGTGGGGACTTACAATCTACGTGGCTAGTAGTTCTGGGACTATTTGGGTACACTGAACCCTAGTCCAACTCGGTATTATGCTACTCCCAATGGATTAAGTATTTAACCTATTATGACTGAATTTCTGTAAGTTACTGGATAGCTCGAACTGAACATGCAAATTGAGAATGCAACAATTAAAGTGATATTAATGCATTAATAACTGAGGCATGTATACTGAATAACTGAAATATCTGACCTAGCATGTGTAATTCAAAAACTAAAGAAATACATAGCTAGGGTTCTGGAATTCATGCAATAAACTGAATATTAGCATATTAATCTGATTTGGATCATTCTAACAGCTAAGAACCCAATAATTCTAACATTCAAGAAACCCTAGGTCTAGTCATAATAAGGGAATCAAGAAACTGACTAAAAACTAGGGACCTAATGGGTGAAAGGAACCCACTAGTGAAATCCCACATACCTGGTAACGAATTCCACAGTGAAATCCTTAGATTTCGGGGCAAGAACTGATGGAACCTTGCTGCGTTCTTGAACTAGGGTTCTTGACCTCTTTTTTCTTCTTACGCTCTAATTTTTCTATGTTTTGATTAAATGTTTTGACTTAGGTAAGTTCTAGTTATGTTTGTAGGGTTAAACTGACTAAAACCTCATAATTTAGGGTCTAAATGACGTAGCTTAGGGGTCCAACAAAATAGGAAAAGACCAAAATACCCCTAAATTAATTGCTGTCGGAGTGACCGACGGACGGGACCTACGGGCCGTAGGTCAATCTACGGTCCGTAGATTGGGGTCATAGGTCAAGTCTGTTCGACAGGGGTTCACTAAAGCCAGTATAACTTTTTATTCGGAGGTTGGACTTTAGCAAACTTGGTAGCGTTGGAAAGAGGATTCAATTATCTATCATATCATAGGTCATGGGACATATAATTCCTTTTGTGATAAGAGTTATGACCATTTGAAGTTGATTTAATCAACAATCTTTCTCTAACTGGTTGCTGACCCTCACCTACGGTCAGACCTACGGACCGTGGATCGAACGACGGTCCGTGCTGGTCGGCCATCGTTTGAGTCATAGGCTGGGTAAAAGGGGAGATCCATGGACCGTGGTCTAACCTACGGACCGTGGGTCTATCCATGGGTCGAGGCTTGGCCGATTTTTCTGAGCTGGGTTTAGGGAGGGGTTGCAGTGGTGAACCACGGACCACCAGCACGGGCCATGGTCTGACCTACGATCCGTGGATGGCAACCTTGGGTTGCACCTGCAACTTCTCAAAATCTGCACTTTTGGTCTATCTAGGATACTGGGTGTTACATTATCTCCCCCTTGAGAACATTCGTCCTCGAATGAAGACTAAACTAGTTGAAATAGAGGGAAATGGCTGCAATCCCTACCACTAAACACTGAGAACTGAATTTCTGACTGAACTGAATTCCAAGAATATGCAAATACGCTGAAAATGCAAGTACAAACTGAAGGAACGTGATTCTAAGACTAAATTTACGCATGAATGACTGAAAAATTAAAGAGGAACTATTACCTCAAGCTGGAGTGGAATCAGAAGGAAAGAGGTGAGCATACTTGGCTTTCATGGCCGCTTCTGCTTCCCAAGTGGCTCCCTCTACGGACCGACTCCTTCACCAAACCTTGACTGACGCGACTTCTTTGTTTCTCAACCTTCTAACTTGACTTTCAAGAATCTCAACTGGTACATCCTTATATGAAAGGCTATCTTTTATAGCCACTCTCTCTAATGGCACTATGGATGTTGGATCACCCACACACTTCTTCAAAAGTGAAATCTGACAAACCGGATGCACTGCTGCTAAGTCTTCTGGCAACTCTAACTCATAAGACACTTTACCAATCCTTTTCAAGATCCGGTAAGGGCCTACATATTTGGGATGGAGCTTCCCTTTCTTGCCAAATCTCATCACTCCCTTTATAGGTGACACTTTCAGGAAAACCCAATCATCAACTTGGAACTCTAGTTCCCTTCTTCTCACATCTGTATAAGACTTCTAGCGACTCTGGGCAGTCTTAAGTCTATCTCTAATGAGTTGCACTTTTTCCATAGCATCAAGGACTAAATCTGGTCCTATCAAGGCTGCTTCACCTACTTCAAACCAACCAACTGGCGATCTACATCTACGCCCATACAAAGCCTCATAAGGGGCCATCTGAATGCTGGAATGGTAACTATTGTTGTAGGCGAACTCAATAAGAGGAAGGTGATCATCCCAACTACCCTTGAAGTCGATCACACAAGCTCTCAACATGTCCTCTAAGGTCTGAATGGCACGCTCTGCCTGACCATCCGTCTGTGGATGAAATGTTATGCTAAGGTTAACCTTAGTACCAAGACCCTTCTGAAATGACTTCTAGAAATAAGAGGTAAACTGAGGACCTCTATCTGAGATGATAGACAAAGAAACCCCATGCAACCTCACAATCTCATTAATGTAAAGATTGGCGTAATCCTCCGTTGAATCTGTAGTCTTGACCGCCAAAAAGTGAGAAGACTTAGTAAACCTATCAACAATCACCCAAATGGAGCCATGTTGTCTGCGAGTACGAGGTAAACTTGTGATGAAGTCTATTTTGATCACTTCCCATTTCCATGTAGGAATGTGAATCTCTTGAGTCATGCCTCTTGCTTTCTGATGTTCTACTTTGACTTGCTGGCAATTAGGGCACTTAGCCACAAAATCTGCTATATCTCTTTTCATACCATTCCACCAATAGACTTCCCGTAGATTACGGTACATCTTAGTGGCACCTGGATGAATAGAATACCTGGAGTTATGGGCCTCTGCAAGAATATGCTGTCTCAACTCGCCCACATTAGGAAAACATAATTGACCCTGGTAGCGAAGCACTCCATCTCCCCCTTGGGAGAAAACCTCCATTCTCTGTGAACATCCTTTGCTAGCCCTCTTCTTTCTTTCTCAACATGTGCTACACTACCCATGGATAATCTGCTAAGAGCATCTGCTACTACATTCACCTTACCCAGATGGTAATGCATGCTTATATCATAATCTTTGAGGAACTCAAGTCACCTTCTCTGGCGAAGATTCAAATCTTTCTAGGTGAATACATATTGGAGGCTCTTATGGTCTGTGAACACATCTAAATGAACACCATACAAGTTGTCTCTCCAAATCTTGAGTGCAAACACCACTGCTGCAAGCTCGAGGTCATGAGTCGGATAATTCTTCTCATGCACCTAAAGCTGTCTGGAAGCATAAGTTATAACCTTACCTCGATGCATCAACACACAACCTAGGCCGACCTTGGATGCGTCACAATAGATCACATAACCATCTGAACCCTCTGGTAGAGTCAAGACATGAGCTGTAGTCAACCTAGTTTTCAGTTCTGCAAAGCTTTTCTCATAATCATCTGACCACTGGAACTTAACCTTTTTATGAGTCAACTTAGTCAATGGTGAGGCTATGGATGAAAATCCTTCCACGAACCGTCTGTAATAGCCCGCTATACCTAAGAAACTTATGATATCTGTAGCAGAGGTAGGTTTGGGGCATTGTTTCACTGCTTCTATCTTCTGGGAATCTACTCGAATTCCTTCACTAGACACAATATGCCCAAGAAAAGCAACTGATTGTAACCAAAACTCGCACTTGTTAAATTTTACAAATAACTAGCGATCTTTGAGAGTTTACAGAACAACTCTTAAATGACTCGCATGTTCTTCCTCATTCCTAGAGTAAATGAGGATATCATCAATAAAGACAATAACGAACAAGTCTAAGTACTGCTTGAACACTCTGTTCATCAAATCCATGAAAGCTGCAGAAACATTGGTCTACCAAATGACATAACTATTCGTAATGACCATACCAAGATCTGAAGATTGTCTTCAGAATGTCACTATCGCTGACTCTAAGTTGATGATAACCTGATCTGAGGTCTATCTTTGAGAAATGACTAGCACCCTGAAGTTGGTCGAACAAGTAATCAATCCTGGGGATGGGATACTTATTCTTGATTATGACTTTGTTCAACTACCTATAGTAAATGCACATTCTGAGAGAACCATCTTTCTTCTTTATGAACAACATTGATGCACCCTATGGTGAAATACTAGGTCTGATGAAGCCTTTATCTAGAAGATCTTTCAACTGCTCTTTCAACTCCTTAAGCTCAGCTAGAGCCATTCTGTAAGGAGGAATAGAGATAGGCTGGGTATTTGGAAGGAGATCAATTCCAAAGTCGATTTCTCTTTCGGGAGGAACTCCGGGAAGATCATCTACAAACACTTCTAGAAACTCATTAACCACTGGAACTGACTCAAGAGTTGGAGTTTCAGAGCTAGAATCCTTAACCCGAACTAGATGATAGAGATAACCCTTAGAGATCATCTTTCTATCCTTAAGGTAAGAAATGAATCGACCCATAGGCGCTAAGCTAGGTTGGTTCGTCTGGAAACTGAAAACAAACAATCCTAGTTCTACAATCGACTGAGGCATAACAAGAATGTAACCAATCCAAACCTAGAATGACATAGAAGTCTACCATTTCTAACTATACAAGATTTGTTGAGGTGACTTTATAGGAGACTGTGACAGGGCAATTTCTGTATACCCGTCTAGCTATAATTGGGTCACCGACTGGAGTAGAGACTGAGAAGGGTTCTGAAAGAGTTTCTAGGCTAACACTGAATTGGACTGCTATGTAAGGATTTACAAAAGACAAAGTAGCCCCTGGATGTAACAATGCATAAACATCAAGATTAAAGACTCATAATGTACCAGTGACTACATCAGGAGAATCTTCGTGATCTTAACGAGCTTGAAGAGCATAGAGCCTGTTTTGGCGCTGTCCTCCACCTGTATCAAATGAGTTACCCTGTTGAAGTTGTAGACTGAGCTCTACCATTATTTCCTCCTTGACCCTGTCTAGAAGGACAATCCTTCAATCTATGAGCAGAATGACCACACCCAAAACATCCTTCCTTACCTGCAAGGCACTCGCTCGGATGGTTCTTACTACATTTCAGGCAAGTTGGGTAAGTTTTGGTGCCTGAAACACTACCTTGAGACTTAGAGCCTGACACCTTACCTTTCTGATCGTTACAGAACCTGGGGGATGGAACACTAGCTGATGAAGGGGTTGGAGTCGAAGACTTCTGCTGAAACTGAGAGCGATTTCCACCACCCAATTTCTGTTGGGAATACTCGTAGTTGCCTATTCTTGCTTTCTTAGTCTCCTTAGCATGTTCCCTAAGCTTATCACCCTCAACCTGCTGAGCATGAGTCATGAGCCTAGAGATGTTCATGTCTCCTAATAACATAGCATTCATGCACTCTGTTTTCACTAATTTTGACACCCCATAAAGAAATGTATTCATCTGAGCTCTGGAATCAGCAACCATATGAGGAGCATACCTGGAGAGTTGGGTAAACTTGAACCCATACTCTTGGACCGTCATATTACCTTGTCTCAAGTTCATGAATTCCTGAGCTTTTGCCTCCCTTAACTCTCTTGGGAAGAACCTGTCCAGAAAGGTTTCGCTAAAGCAATCCCATGTAATAGGAGTGACATTTGTACCCCTATTCTCTTTCCACTGAGTGTACCAGATATGAGCCACATCTTTCAGCTAGTAAGATGCCAACTCAACCCGATCATTCCCAGTGACCTGCTTCATCTCAAAGATCTTCTTCATCTCATCCAAGAAGTTCTGAGGATCCTCACCAATTTGCGATTCTAAGAACTCAGGCGGATTCATCCTAACAAAGTCACGAACCCTTGTTGTTGCTAATCCACCATTTGCATTCACAGGAGCTTGAACCCGCTGATTGTTCTGGTTGTCCACACTCTGAGCCAACATCTGAACTGCATTCCTAAATTCTGCATTAGAAACTTCCTGATCTGAGACTTCAAGAGTTGCGTTTGCATTCCTAGCATTCGCAATCCTGGCGTTAGCTCTACGAGGAGGCATGATCTGAAACGTAGAATGTCAAGTTAGAATGGAATTAGATCATACCTTACACACGATAAGAGTAACAAGAAAATGAAGATTTCCTAAAACACTTTGTAGCCTCCCTCTCATTAGATATGGTGCACTTCACACCCATGAAAATGACTCTACTTAGTGTGGCTTTTCAGACATCCTAGCACACTTAAACCTAGTGCTCTGATACCAAGTTTGTCATGCCCCGAGACTACCCCCGAGACACAAACACGGGACCTAGGACCATAAGTGATCCCAGGCTAACCCTGTTGGCATGATCATGAGCATACTAAAGATAATAAATTGATCCGAAAGCTAAATCATAAAAAAAAATGAAAAAATGGGGAATGCCCATATACTATAACTGAGATAAATGATAATTGATGAGTTTAATACAAATAAGATATTAACTCAATACTAAGATGAATCTAACTATGTCTGAAAATAGCCTCTAACTGACTAGAAATGCTGGGACAGGCCCCAGCTAAGTCTAGCAAAACTGAAACTAAAGGACTAAAAATACTTGAAAGAAACTCATGACTATTGTCCTCGGAGAATGAGGACTCACCACTGATTCTGCTGACTGAAGATCGGGAACCGATCTAAGCATGATCTGGATGCTGAGAACCTGAACCTACATCATGAGAAGATGTAGCTCAGTGTATGTGTCAGTACTTGAAAGGTACAGAGCATGCAGGATATAATACATCTGAAATAACATATAACTGAACAAAACAAATAAGCAATGACATAATCTGAACATGATATAGATATTGAATGCTGAGATAATTGAATGCAGTGACCAACTTATAACATGGTGAAACTGAATACTGGATATACTGATAAATGGTCAATGCAATAGGATTTGACTGAATTGTGGGAGCTACTAATAACCGACAATAAAACCACATAAGATAAATGTGGAGTCCGAAGTATACGCCCCATCGAGAGGACCCAATATACCCTGCCAGAGGTATAGAGGCATGTTGGCATGATCACTGAAATGATGCCCACAGAGGGGACTTACAACCTACGTGGCTAGTAGTTCTGGGACTATTTGGGTATGCTGAACGCTAGTCCAACTCGGTATTATGCTACTCCCAATGGATTAAGTATTTAACCTATTATGACTGAATTTCTATAAGTTACTGGATAGCTCGAACTGAACATGCAAACTGAGAATGTAACAATTAAAGTGATATTGATGCATTAATAACTGAGGCATGTATAATTAAATAAATGAAATATCTGACCTAGCATGTGTAATTCAAGAACTAAAGAAATACATGGCCAGGGTTCTAGAATTCATGCAATAAACTGAATATTAGCATAATAAGGGAATCAAGAAACTGACTGAAAACTAGGGACCTAATGGATGAAAGGAACCCACTAGTGAAATTCCACATACCTGGTGACGAATTCCACGGAGAAATCCTTAGATTTCAGGGCTAGAACTGATGGAACCTTGCTGCGTTCTTGAACTAGGGTTCTTGACCTCTTTTCTCTTCTTACGCTCTAATTTTTCTATGTTTTGATTAAATGTTTTGACTTAGGTAAGTTCTAGTTATGTTTGTAGGCTTAAACTGACTAAAACCTCATAATTTAGGGTCTAAACGACGTAGCTTAGGGGTCCAACGAAATAGGAAAAGACCAAAAGACCCCTAAATTAACTACTGTCGGAGTGACCGACGGACGGGACCTACGAGACGTAGGTCAATCTACGGTCCGTAGATTGGGGTCGTAGGTCAAGTCTGCCCGACATGGGTTCACTAAAACAAGCATAACTTTTTACTCGGAGGTCGGATTTTAGCAAACTCGGTGGCGTTGGAAAGATGATTCAATTACCTATCATATCATGTGTCATGGAACACATAATTCCTTTTGTTCTAAGAGTTATGACCATTTGAAGTTGACTTAATCAACAATCTTCTTCTAACTGGCTGTTGACCCTTACCTACGGTCAGACCTAAGGACTGTGGATCGAACGACGGTCCTTGCTGGTCGGCCGTCGTTTGTTTCAGAGGCTGGGTAAAGGGGGCCTCGATCCACGAACATAGACCACGGACCGTGGTCTGACCTATGGACCGTGGGTCTGTCGGTGGGTCTAGAGTTGACTGATTTTTCTAAACTGGGTTTAGGGAGGGGTTACAGTGGTGAACCACAGAGCACCAGCACGGGCCGTGATCTGGCCTACGGTCCGTGGACGACAACCATGGGTTGCACCTGCAACTTCTCAAAATCTGCATTTTTGGTCTATCTAGGATACTAGGTGTTACATTCCTCAATTTTCATGTGTATTAGCCCATGGATCTGGCATCCGAAGCACCCAAAAACTTTTTCTCAAAAAACATTATGAGAACCTTTGTATTGAGTTGGGGAACCATCATGTATACTCACACCATTTCCTTCACGCCCATTTCCGCATCTGTAGGCCATTTTATAGGAATCACGAAAATTGTTATATTATTCGTGTGTATTAGCCCATTGATTTGGTGCCCGGAGCACCTAAAACTATTTTTTTTAAAAAACTTTATGAGGACCTCCGTATTGAATTGGGGAACCATCATGTATACTTACAGAATTTTTTCACGCCCATTCCCGCATCTAAAGGCCCTCTTTTAGAAATCACACTAATTCCTTTATTTTTCATGTGTATAAGCCATGGAGAACCCAAAAACAAATTCTCAAAAAACTTTATGAGGACCTCCGTATTGAGTTAGGGAACCATAATGTATACTCACACCATTTGTTTCACGCCCATTTCCGCATATACAAGCCCTTTTTAAGGAATCGCGCAAATTCCTCTATTTTTTGTGTGTATTAGACCATGGATCTGGAGCCCAAAACACCCAAAACAAATTTCTCAAAAAACTTTATGTAGACCTCCGTATTAAGTTAGGGACCCATAACGTATACTCACACTATTTTTACGCCCATTTCCGCATATACATGCCCTTTTTTAGGAATCAAGCAAATTGCTTTATTTTTCGTCTGTATTAGCCCATGTTTCTGGCGTCCGAAGCACCAAAAATAATTTTCTCAAAAACCTTTATAAGGATATTCGTATTAGGTTTGGGAAACAATACATATACTCACACCATTTTTTTTCACTCCTATTTATGCATCTCCAGACCCTCTTTTAGGAATCGCACAAATTTCTCTATTCTTCGTGTGTTAACCCATGGATCTGGCACCCTGAGCAACCAAATTGTTTTTCTTAAAAAACTTTATGAGGACCTATATATTGAGTTGGGGAACCATCACGTATACTCATACTATATTTTTCACCCCCATTTTCGCATCTACATGTGCTTTTTTAGGAATCGCGCAAATTGCTCTATTTTTTGTGTGTATTAGCCAATGGATCTTGCGCCAAGAACACCCAAAAAAATTTCTCAGAAAATTTTATGAGGACATCTGTATTGAGTTTGCGAACCATCACGTATACTCACACGATATTTTTCACGCCCATTTCCTCATCTACATGCCCTTTTTTTAAGAATTATGAAAATTCCTCTATTTTTCTTGTGTATTAGCCCATGGATCTAGCTTCCGGAGCACCCAACTTTTTTCTCGAAAAACTTTATGAGGATCTCTGTATTGAGTTGGGGAACCATCACATATACTCACACCATTTTTTTCGCGCCCATTTCCACATTTACAAGGTCCTTTTTAAGGAATTGCACAAATTGCTCTATTTTTTGTGTGTAATTAGCAATTGATCTGGACCTCGGAGCACCCATTTCCGCATCTACAGGCCTTATTTTAGGAATCGTGCAAATTGCTCTATTTTTCATCTGTATTAGCCTATGGATCTGGTGTCCGGAGTACCCAAAAAAAAATTCTCAAAAATCTTTATGAAGACCTCCGTAATAAGTTTGGAAAATATCACGTATACTCGCACCATTTTTTTTCACGCCATTTTCGCATCGACAGGCCATTTTTTTGCAATCACGCAAATTCTTCTATTTTTATGTGTATTAGCCCATGGATCTGGTGCCCAAAGCACCCAAAAAAATTCTCAGAAAACTATATAGGGAACTCCGTATTGAATTGGGGAACCATCACGTATACTCA